>JAECUM010015731.1:0-79265 GCA_016617855.1 Megalonaias nervosa | reverse complement strand
TTTTAGCCATTTCTTCACAATCAGAATAGCATCCCCCACCCACCTGTGTTGAATCGCTCATTAGCAATTGCCCTTAAGATTGTTGTGTTAGCCTTGCTAACCATCAAATGCTAAAAAAGACACCTGGATAGAAAATTTCAAATTATGAAATTTTGATCTCGGCGACTTACTCAAAACGGTATGGCGACCCAGATTTGGGTCGCGATCCATGAGGTAAGAACGACTGATTTAGGGATAAGAACACACTCACGCTCAACATTAAAAAAGTACTAGACCATTTAGAATGAACTGTTTAACCCAACAAATATACAATAAACGGACCACAAGCGCCTGCGAATCGAAACGGTAAAACGGTTGATCGAACACAGGGTAATAATTTGATATTTATTTCCGCATTATTAATAATGACATAAATCTACGTTGTACTGACTTAATTAGTTTTTAGAGACTTCAATAAGTATTTTATTAGCTTATCATTAAACAACACTGTAGTGTTAATTTGTTGATTTTAAGGCTAAAACGAAGATAAGTAATCAAATGACGAAAAACAAGCGGATTACAAATTACTTTCAATAAGGATAACATTGAAATCAGCTTTTCCTGAAAGCATAGTTGTTACATTGTGTTCGGGACAGAAAACAAAAAAAAAAACAAAAAAAAGTATTGAACCTTATAGAAAGACAGTGTGTATCTATATTTCATGTAAACTTAAAGACAAAAGAATATATTACACCAAACAAATGCAATTAGGACTGTTCAGAATGCATAGTTTGTTTCATTCATGCAATGTAGATGTAAATAAAAAAACGAAAGAGGAATGGTTGTTAATTACGATTATGAAGAAGGTGTAAAGGTTGAATGCTTGAAACAACACTGATTAACAATGTCAATCACCATCTGTACAGTTAAATTGTTAGGAGGTCAGATAACTCACATATTATATCATTTGTGAGTTTCTTGAAACCTAAAATTTATTTGCTAATCTGGAATAAAATTAAATATGTTTCAAGGGTACCTATTGCCCTTTTGGAGAGCCTTTGTTTTTTTACGGAAACTCTGCTTACTGCTTTGTTATATTCATTAATAAGTAAAGCTGACCTTCATGCTGACCTTTAAAATGTGAGATAAAACCAAAAACAGTAACTGTATGGAATTCAGTTAGTAATAAATTAAACTTTAACAATAAACGCATCACAAAGTTTGGTTTTCCTGTTCAGTTAAATGATGTAGCTATTAATCCAAGGAGACATTTTGTTACTCGGATAATAAACAGTTTGCGGTTTACATATTGGTACTCAGAACATAAACACTTTGTTGTCGTACATGCTGGCACTCAGATAATAAACACTTTTGGTGAGATGTGTTGGCACTCAGATAATAAACACTTTTGGTGAGATGTGTTGGCACTCAGATAATAAACAGTTTTTGGTGAGATGTGTTGGCACTCAGATAATAAACAGTTTGTGGTGGGACGTATCGGCACTCAGAAAATACATAGTTTGCGTGGGGACGTTCTGGTACTCAGATAATAAACAGTTTGTGGTGGGACGTATCGGCACTCAGATAATAAACAGTTTGTGGTGGGACGTATCGGCACTCAGATAATAAACAGTTTGTGGTGGGACGTATCGGCACTCAGAAAATACATAGTTTGCGTGGGGACGTTCTGGTGCTTAGATAATAAACAGTTTGTGGCGGATGTGTTGGTACTCATATTAGAAACAGTTTGGGCGGACGTCTTGCTACTCAGATAATAACGAATTTGTTGGGGTCGTGTTTTGTATTCTGATAATAATCAGTTTTGGGGGACTTGTTTTGTATTCTGATAATAATCACTTTTGGGGGACTTGTTTTGTACTCAGACAATAAAAAGTTTGAGGGGGACGTGATGGTACTCAGATAACAAAGAGCTTGTGGATTACGTGTCGGTACTCAGATGGTAAACAGTTTGTGGGGGCAATCAATTAATAATAAATTAAATGTCAGCAATAACCGTGTCACAAAGTTGGATTATCCTGTTCAGTTAAGTTATGTAGCTACTAATTCAGGGAGACATGTTGTTACATGGTTAATAAACAGTTTGCTGGGTACGTTTTGGTATTCAGATAATAAACAGTTTGTATGAGAACGTGTTACTGCTCAGATAATAAACAGTTTGTATGAAAACGTGTTACTGCTCAGATAATAAACAGTTTGTATGAGAACGTGTTACTGCTCAGATAATAAATAGTTTGTGGTGGATGTGTTAATACTCAGATAATCAATAGTTTGCGGTGGGACGAGTTGATACTCAGATAATGAACATTTTTGGGGGACGTGTTTCTACTCAGATAATAAAGAGCTTGTCGAGACTTGTTTTCTACTCAGATAATAACGAATTTGTTGGGGTCGTGTTTTGTATTCTGATAATAATCAGTTTTGGGGGACTTGTTTTGTACTCAGATAATAAAAAGTTGAGGGGGACGTGTTTCTACTCAGATAATAAAGAGCTTGTCGGGACTTGTTTTCTACTCAGATAATAAACAGTTTGAAGGGACTTGTGGGTACGTGTTGGTACTTGTGGGTACGTGTGGGGACTTGTGGGTACGTGCGGGTACTTGTGCGTACTCAGATAATAAAGACGACTGAAGATAATAATATGAAGGTACAGGTATTATGAGATTGGGAGAATATAATAAATTTAGAAAATACATTACCATCTGTTGAATAGAGTAGTACTGACAGGGCTAAACAAATCTCAGTGATACAAACACAGATTGATGAGAATATAAAAATATGATAGAGACACAGGATTTGTTTAAACAGCAAACATTGTAAAAAGATTAAAAGAAAGTAGATGAAATACCCAAACTGTTTACAACCAATCTTACGTACGGCAAATATTGACATAGATCATTTAGAATGAGAAGAAAAAATGTCTTGAAGACTTCGCACTTTGCAATCGTGAAATGAAACAATTAAAAGATTTGAATGTAGACATCAAGGAAAACGACGAAGTGACTACAAATTTAATGAACATCACAATAATATCCTGTCAGAGTTAGGAACGTTTGTCATAGATAACCCAAAAGCATAACAGTAAATAATATATATGAAAGAACGACTGGTTTAGATATTACAAATCTGAGTGGAAAGACCTAAAAACAAAATGTAAAGGACGTTGCCTTCCAAAAGATTAACACACAACTATATGGTGTGGTGTATCGTCCAATTAGATACGAAATATATATTTACTAACACTGGCTAATAAAGTATATGTGGAACTGGGTGGTATTGCCCAAACAGACAAGACGATGAAACATTTAATTAACTTAGAACAACAGAGGGAACTGCATAACAGACTGCATGGTACTGTCATAAATTAGCTAATAAGGAACGAGGTATTCGTATATAAATCAAAAAGAAAAGTATTGATGCTCACAAAATGTGTATTATTTTATTTCATTTCATATTCATGAAAATAATTATAATAATAGGCTAAAAGCAGTTATTTTGTACAGGAATAAATAACCTCAGTACTATATATACAAACAAGCCCTGTAATATGACAGCATGTGGAGTGATTGTTTGCAGAAAGACTGTTTGTATGGAATCTGTTGAACACGGAATGCGGCGACCTCTATGACAACATCGTTTGTATCTGTCCAATATGCTCTGGTCAACAGGATTTAGAATAGAAAGTGGCTGATCGAGAATAAAATGGTAATTGTGATAGATCCTGAAGATAAGCAGAGCTAGAGTTACTAATTGGCTTCTATCAAGGTAAAATGCAAACAAGATGTAAGTTGCAGACATTTTAAAACATATGTATGGGTACAAAGACCAAGGTAATCAATGTGTCACGTTTGCTATGCCCCACCTATAAAGACATGTATAAGCTATAATCTACCTGTCTTGGGAATATTACCGCGGGCATGTGTTTGATGTCTAAAGATTGCCGCGGGCTAGTGTTAAACTCTTACGCAAGGTCACATGACCAGCCGGAGACCGAAAAACTTGAATCAGCAAAGGCGATAGATCGCACAATTTGACAAAGGCTTGCATTTATCACACCTATGTGTTAAAGCTTAGTCCAAAGATCAAAGGGAAGCCCGCGGGGTGAGAGGGACATGTTCTCATCCGTTCCCACGTTGACAGACAGCGAGAGGAACATTGTCCGCTAAGTTTGATTGGATCGGTTTGCAGCTATATCCAATCGAAATTGAGATAGAGGGTGTGATTACAATTTCAACTCGAATGTTATTTCAAACTCATATGAGAAAATTTTGTACTGGCCTAGAGGGATTGTAAGTCAATAGGGTTTACTCCGAGACGAAGCCACTCCTAATTTGGCGGAAAACTTAGAGGTAGATTCTAAGGAAAGAAAAAGTTTCGAAAAGGAAGCTTTTTAGGGGACACAGAACTTCGGGTTCCATTGGGTCCCGAGTCTTCAAGAGTTGGAGACGGGATTGAGGCTGTAGCCGAGACAGTCGAAGTCGACAGGAGAGTAGTCGTGGTAGAGAAAGTGGAGGAGGAGGAGAAGGAGTCTAGAGAAAGTCGAGGAGGAGAAGGAGTCTAGAGAAAGTCGAGGAGGAGGAGGAGAAGGAATTTGGAGAAACGTCGAGGAGGAAGGAGAGAAGGAAGTGGGAGAAATAAGAGAGAGAAAGGATACAACAGATGAGTAGAAATACAAGGACAGGTGGAAATCGATCTCACACTGCTAATCAAGTGATGTAATAGGATTATTAAAGGGTCTAGCGGAAGGAGTGTAATTGGAAATTTGAGTCATTTGATCATTGAATTGTTATTAAATTGTCATTCATTGAATCTCAACCTTTTTGTATATTTAACCATTTAACCGTCGGCATTGCTGACTAGGGGCTCAGAGCTTTACATGTATCTTTCACTAATTTGAACTTCCAACAAAATAGAGTCTGGGTGGGACTTCTATAATAGTTTAAATAAAATTTGGCAGCACCCCACCCCAACCATAACAATCCCCCACACAATGTTTTCATAGAAAATGCACATACATATTGCGCTTTACGATACCAAAGGCAATGAAAGCTCTGAAGACCATCGTACACTTTCAGTTGAAATCAAATGTAAAAATTGTCGAAACTGTCCAACACGACAAAATAAGTAAATGTTTTTAATGCTGATCGAGATTCCATCTGCGTACATCAAATAATTCTTCTACAAATATCAACACTTTTTTTAAGCTTGCTGTAATAGAATTTGTACATGAACTACCTGAATGCCTCTAACACTGTACATCAACTACCTGATTATCGTTTTCTCACAGACGAAATATATTATAGCACTCACACAGATTAGGTTTTGTTCAGTTTGTTTTTATTTATAATAACATGGAGAGGAGCAAAATGTATCAGCT
Organism: Megalonaias nervosa; assembly: GCA_016617855.1. NCBI lineage: Eukaryota > Metazoa > Mollusca > Bivalvia > Unionida > Unionidae > Megalonaias > Megalonaias nervosa. The sequence continues at coordinate 73,891 of JAECUM010015731.1, read as the reverse complement.
CGAATTGTTAGATTTAAATATTTCAATTCAGTACCGCTTTGACCAGCTAGATGAAGCCAACGGTGTGTATTACAATGGTACTTCACATTTAAAGGTGTCTGGTCGTGGTGTTATGTGACGTATTTCAATGCATGTACACTTTCGATTTTCGTCTATTGTCGAATATCGGAACTTAAAAAAAAAATCCATATCGTACAGGTTGAACATAAAATGAAGTTCATAGTGGCTGAAGCTCATACTTTATTAAAATAATGCAACATGCTTATACCCATTGGTGTTATTTCATATGTATCTTAGCATGCAAATGTTAGTATTTACAGACGTGAATAACCAGAGATATCATGCCTATTTAATTAACGGCGTTATAAAAGGGATATAATAACTACTCAGTAAAGAATTTGTATTACTGAATCAGTTTATCATATTGGTTAAAGGCTACTATGTTTAGATAATGAAAGTAAGAAAGATATTCAGGAATTGGTGAAAGTTGATGTTTCTTTAGTTTAAATTGAGTGTAGCTAATCGTGTCCTAATTGAGTGTAGCTAATCGTGTCCTGCTATATGCTTACCAACAGTTCAACCAAATTTTGTATGTTTTGTATATCGGGCAAAATTAACCTAATTCTGTTTACGATTTACAAGTCTTGATGTAATTCACTCACAGACAAATACGTAATAGTTTTGGCACACGATTTTATCTATTCAGTGGCAAATTTTATGTAGACAAATAAGTAAAATAAAGCCAAATTAACTGCCTACGAACATTAAAAGGTTTCCATTTCTGAATCACACTGTCGCTCTTGTGCTTATAAAACTATCTTGTGGTTTTGTAAGTTGACTGTAGTTTTTCCTGTGTTGAGGTAAAATAAGTGCTAGACCCATTAGTACTAAGATGCAATAATGTTTAGATTGAAAATGCGTAGGAAAATCATTGGTCAGTGGCATACCTATGACTGTGGCATGGTAAAAAAAAATAGACTTACTATCTTCGCAACGTCTTGGTCTTATACAATATCAGGTTCAGATACTAACTGGGTGACTCCAAAATGAAAAAGAGGTATAATCCCTAAAAACAAAAAACTGTCGTATCAAGAAATGTAAAGTTCAAATGAGAAACATGGACTGAAACAGGGGAAAAAAAGAACGCTAAATCCAGAACCACAAACGTTATCATCGATGATCTCTTATCACACTCTAAAACTATAATAAAATTTGCGAACATTCTTTGCCTTTGTTAATCTGCAGAAATCAAACCTTTTGGAAAAGAGCAAAACAAAGTGATTTGCTATAGTAAAATACAGAATGGTGTAACAACCATGTTGAAGGTCCCGATAAATCTAACTGGTTACAACTGATTAGTTTGACCGGTCCGTTGACCTAGTGGTTAGAGCGTCCGCCTCGGGTGCGGGAGGTCGCGGGTTCGAACCCCGGCCTAGTCATACCAAGATGTATAAAAATGGTACTAACAGCTGCCTCGCTAGGCGTTCAGCATTAAGAGGTTAGTGTTAGGACTGGTCGGCCTGGTGTCAGGAGACTGTGACTGGGTGGGATATGATGATACATGTCTGCGGCATCATGCTCCATTCCTAGACATCACTATAAACTACCACACTGCAGACATCGTAGCGATATGATTGAAAAATTGTTCAAGCTACATTAAAAATCCAAAAACACACACAGAGTTGATTAATTTACTTCTCTCCACTATCTGCTTATAATTTTTTGATCCACCGTATGCCGAAGTAATGAAGGAATCAAGTCCACCGGGTGTTGATCCTACCAAAAACTTCACCGTATTACGATTATTTTATGTTAATAGTGAAGCTTGTTGCGCTCTAGGTGATCCTTGTTTTGTTTTTCTTTTCCCCCAAACTCTTCTTTACCACATTCCTCAAATGTTATCTTTCTACCATCCTTTACTCTAGCTAAGCTTTGCCTTCGTAGTTCTGATACTAATTTGGTTTATCCAGGGACTCTGCAGAATATCTACTAGACGTGTTGTATCATGTATCTCTCTCGACTGTCACAAATATCTACTAGACGTGTCTATGTCATATATCTCTCTAGACTATCTCAAATATCTACTAGACGTGTTTATATCATGTATCTGTCTAGACTATGACGAATATCTGTTTATATCATGTATCTGTCTAGATTATTCAGAATATCTGCTAGACGTGTTTATATCATGTATGTCTCGACTATGCATAATATATCCAAAACGTGTTTATATCACGTATCTGTAAAGATTTTGCAGAATATCTATTAGACGTGTTTGTAACGTGTATCTGTCTAGATTATTCAGAATATCTATTAGACGTGTTTATATCATGTAAGTGTCTAGATTTTGCAGAATATCTACTAGACGTGTTTGTATCATGTATCTGTCTAGACTATATAGAATATCTACTAGACGTGTTTGTATCATGTATCTGTCTAGACTATATAGAATATCTACTAGACGTGTTTATATCATATATCTGTCTAGATTTTGCAGAATATCTACTTGACGTGTTTATATCGTGTATCTGTATAGACTATGACGAATATCTGAAAGACGTGTTTGTGTCATGTATCTGTCTAGATTATTCAGAATATCTACTAGACGTGTTTATATCATGTATGTCTCGACTATGCAGAATATTTACCAGACGTGTTTAAATTTTCATTACAAAGATGTATTACTCATAAATGAAAATAGCAATGCGTTGAAAAACAACTTGCATATAAATGGGAAAAGTATTTATCTCAAACGTTTACCATCTACACGGCTGTCAAAAGTTTGCCATCTAGATGGCTCCTGCATATCAAGAAGTGTTTGATTCATCAGCATTTAGGTTTGTTTCATTGTTTGCATTCAAGAACGTAGCTTGTATTTCGCCAAATTAGACTTTGTCAAATGAGATAACTTCTGGCTTTTATCCGGAGGATAAAACTCATGTTTGACCTTAATCATCTTTATTGTACTAGGATAACCCAATTGGTCCTGAGGGACCCATATTCAACAAGGTCCTCAAAGTATTAACATTTATAAAGAGAAATTCACCTACACTCAGGCATACATGCACACATTTGAATGTAGTGAGTACATAAAGTAGCTGTTCGGGATAAACCATTCCTGCTTCTGTGTTAGCTCACTTTCGGTTGTGAGTCCTGTATGCTAACCACTGAGCTACCACTGCTCCCTCCTTAATGAGCTCAGTTAAATTAGGTTGGAGATATGATCATATGATTGTAATTATATATAAGTTATATATTAGGTTAGATATATAATCTTGAGGAAGACTTTTTATCGGCTTACATGCTGTGATTGTGCTAAAATAAAAAATATGGTTTGGTATTGGTACTCAATGAAGACATGAAAACAAAACATTCGAAGGAATCGAAATAGGACGTTTGAAAAGTATTCGCTCAGCCTTCTTCTGCAGTTTATCATTTCTGGATAAGTCTGCGAAACAACATGCGCAAATATTCGAGTACATATTTCAATATAGCTCTTAAATTAAATTAATGTTTCTTTTTGTTGTTTTTTTTTTCCAGCAATGTAGCAAAGATCAGCTTGGTATGTCAGTATGGAATGAGTTTGTGCAAGTAAAGGTCATGACTGGAATTTGTAATAGTAAATGATACGTGATAGAAACCGTCTCTAATGAGCAGTTGAATTTGCTAACACAGAAGCAGGAATGGTTTATCACGAAAATCTACCGTATGTAGTCATTACATTTAAACATTGTGCGACCATCTCTACTGTCATGTCCTATGACACCCCAGTGTATTCATGTACCACAGACTAGTAGATTCACCCCCAATGTATGCCTGTATCGTAGACCAGGTAGAGTCTCTAATTGCACCGGATTGGAAGTCATATGTAGATAGCGATTGATATGATAGTATCATGAAAGAGTAAGTACGGTACTCGTTTTTATGTCCAACATTAGTGATGTATACTGACCAAGGCTATGCCAGATAAAGTATAAGGGTGAAAAGTTTAGTGAGATAAAATTCGTGGCAAGTGCTGAATGATCTGTTTGTTAAACCAAAACGAGGTTTCCGCTAATAGATTTCAAAGATACAGTTGTGTGTTGCTGTTTTGAATTTTCAATACCAGAAAGAACGCGATGATTTTTTTAATTTTTTTATTTATATATATATATATTTTTTTATTGTACTTGCAGTACGTAACAATACTATTATATTATCATCATAACCTATGAAAATTTGTTTCCAACAGTGATATAAGAATGTCATTATTTTTCGTTTAAATGAAAGTATATTTTGAAATTGTTTTGTATTGTAACAGAATGTGAAACCGACAATGCTATCAAAATTAATCACGATCAGGAAAAAATTGTATGCTGAATTTGTCCATCTATTTCGCAAAAGATATAGATGAGATTTCCTTGTACAGAGAGAGTATATTCTCATCGAGTGGCGTTTTCACTCACAAAATGAAATATATCCGTTTTTCATTCAGACCAAGCAAATATAATTTTTATTTTATGCTTCAAATTGTTCGCAGGCTAAAGTGTATAAAGAGACTGAAATAGCAGATTCGTACGGTAATATCAGCTGTTTATCGTTTATGTTCTGCGTGTTTTGTGTCCATTCGCACAATATAAATGGCAACAGGATACGACTCTATGGTATGAAACCATCTAACAGAAAAGATCGAAAACCAACGGGTTTTTCTAAATTAAAAACAAATCAGCAAATAATTTATTTCTCTAGAATACAAAAGTGAAAATTTAAAAAGAATTTACAGTATTATGAATTAAATCCCAAATAGTATTTCCAATCAATTCCAGAGGTGTTCCGAATGAATGCCAACTTCAAATGTGCTGATGTGCCAATAGCCTGGAATAGTGTTGGTGTGTTAAGAGTCTTGCTGTATCAGAATGATGTAATCGAAATTATGACTAAATGAATTTACAATAATCCGAAAATAATGATGTAGTCAGAATTGTTAATGAGAACCCTATTATCCAATGAATAATGTTATTAAAAGATTCCTCTCGAATTAGATCTGAACGCAACTAAGTTAAAGATGGCAATGAGTAATTCAAATATAAACAACCATGGAATTAAAAAAGCTAAGACAAACAGCGTAACTAGGATGAGGATCATTTTCCCATTAATTCATAAATCAGGTCTCTTCTACAAACATCCAGGGTCAAAAGCCAGAGATAATTATATTAATATATAATTTAGAATCATAAACAAATATTAGCTATGAAATATCTTGTTTACAAACCCCCCCCCAAACAAAACAAACACAAAAAAACAATAAAAAAAAAAAAACCCACAACAATTGATCAGGTAGGCCTAAAGCCGTAGCTTCGAGTATGGACAAAGGCGAATTACACAAAACAAATTAAATATACATTACGAACGTAATCTAAGGTAAGAAATTACATCCTTGTGGAAGAAGAATTGAAAACAAAAATTGCTATAAGGTATTCAAGCAACGGTACAGTGGAAAATAAGTCAGACATGAGGATCACTTGAAGGAAGTAGTGCTAGTGCACCATCATTTATTTTATATTTTCATTACTGACATCGTTTTAAAAATGTATCTCTTCTGTTATATACATTTGATTTATCTGACATTTTCGTATTGTGTTAATGTGCCTTCTAATTTAAATCTATATCCGTTGTATCGATAAATCTTGAAATCATTAAGATCTTTGTATGCACAGACGTTCTTGTTTTGATTTGGTTTGTCTTGTGAACTCCTGTTAATCAAATATCCATCTGCTTTTGTCAGGTCTCTGGGATTTGTTTTCTTCAGGAATATCAATTAGGTTGATAGGCTGAGAAAATAAGCATATCACCTCCAAGCATAACTTAATTCAGTCTATTGCACTGACAAATAACAAAATTTAGAAGTACTGCATCATACAAAGAACATAATATTTTTGTACATCTTTAACTTGCGTTTATCAGAGAGAGAGAGAGAGAGAGAGAGAGAGAGAGAGAGAGAGAGAGAGAACAGTATAATTTTGCTGTTTTGAATTCATTGTAGTTGTTTTTCACGAGGTATAAGTTGTTATTAAAAACCTCAGCTTAGCTTCTGAAACTTTGTCTGGCCTTTTTCACATGAAATGGTGTCTCATCATGAGTATCGATTCAGAAATATAAATAATGCAAGTGATGCAGTCATCCTTGGAAAGAGGAGCACCGATTCAGAAATTTAAATAATGCAAGTGATGTAGTCATCCGTGGAAGAATTCTAATATCAAAATGAAATAGGTTTTAGACGTTGAGGCGTGCAATTATTAAAGCGATTTGTTTTGAAACATCTGAAATTTATGGAAGTTCAGCTTAAACCAGTTACTACCTTCATGTCGTTGTTTGTTTGTTTGGATTACCTGACCGACACTACGATGGAGCTAACGCGGTTCCGAGATGATCGAGCACGTTATTTATATGCTTTAAGTAAATACATAGGAATAGTTGTATGTGTCACTTAGGGAATTAACATCAGCCCATAGACTTAAATGAAAACGTCACAGCACATGATTAGTTGTTTGTATCACGAAGGGAATTAACATTAGCCCACAAACTTGAATAGAAATGTCATAGCGTAGGAATAGTCGTATCTGTCACTAAGAGAATTAACATTAGCCCATAACTTCAATGAAAACGTCACAGCATAGGAGCAGCGGGAGGGGGTGATCCGACCAAATGGCGGACAGAGGGGGGTGAAAAATTACTTTAAAAAATACATGCAACCGTTGAAATCACCAACGCATGGCAACAAAAACTATATGTGACACATCGTGATCTTTTTCATGTGCTATAAAATGTGAATATTTTTGTTGCCAAAAGATTAACAACTAATCATAGTTAAGAAGAAGGGGTAAATCGACCAGAGGGCGGCCAGACATGCTTAAAACAAATGACGCCCCAAAAAATATATGAAACTGTTGGAATAACCAACGAACAGCAAAATAAACTAGATGAATATTTTTATTTATATGAGCAACATGGGGGGGGGGGGAACAGACAAATATGGTGGCCAGACCAAGTGAAAAAAAATGAGGCAATTTATTAGCATTTTTGCTTTAATGCTTTTATTAGCATTTTTTGCTTTAATGACTTTATTAGCATTTTTGCTTTAATGTTTTTTTTTTTTTTTTAGCATTTTCGCTTTACTGCTTTTATTATCGTATTTGCTTTAATGTTTTAATTAGCATTTTTGATTTAATGCTTTTAATGCTATTATTAGTATTTTTGCTTTAATGATTTTATTAGCATTTTTGCTTTAATGCATTAATACTTTAATGCTTTGATTAGCACTTTTGAAAACAATCTAGGCTTCTTCCCCAGGCACTCTACGGTCAGGAGATTCACTGATAATTGATAATTGTTTTACACCGAACCCCCTCCCCCATACGAAATCTCCAGGGTACGAAACCCCAACCCCTTTCGGGGTTGAGACAAACTATTAATTATCAGTGAATCTCCGATTAAATTACGAGGCTCGGTTGGCGACCCCACTATGATAGCATCTATTTCAGACACTGACAATATGTCTATCACGTTTTTTGTTTTCTGGACTCGAACTCATGAAGTCCCATCGAAAGTTTGTCTAAATGCTCTTACCAATTCGGCCAGTCTAGCTTAAGAATATACGATGAAACAATTTATGTGAACATACGCTTACTGAACAGACAGACAGAAATTAAACATACACCAGTATTTAGATCGTATAATTGTCACGGAATTGTATAAATCCCTTTATTTATTAAATACATGTACTCGGGTTTCGTTTATTGTGTACAACGATATCCGAGGGTGTTTTATGTATATTGTACAATATTTCGAAACAGTGAGTTCGGTTCGCCCTATGCCGCACGTGTGAAGTGCTTTATATGGAAAAACGGAATACATCAAGTGCACAGACAATGTAGGGTTGCATCGTCTGTGTATAAACGCCTCACCGTAAGACTAAATCTTTACATTACGGAACGTATTGTCAGTGAGCAGTCTACTTAAGGACTTGCACATCTTCAGCTGTAGATGTATGTATGTGAGTTATTTATTAATTTCTTATGTGCATTATAAGTTATAATTATTGTACTACCACGTTTATTTTTGTATATTTTATATGTAGCTTAGGCTTACGTAGTGTAATGCAAATATTTTATATTCGTGTTTGTGACTTAGCAAGAGATTTATATTAGCAACATAAAGTTGCATTTTTAAGAAACGTTTAGTACCATAGGATTCTTATCGGACACAGGTAGGTTCGCTTCTGGACCTGTTTATTGTTTTGTAATATTGTGCCGATAATGTAATTTATATAGCTTGCCGTATATAATGTCATTACGTTTTATCGTGTATGCCCGTGCCATGCATAGTACACGGTGTTAGATGTATTTTCAGCTGATCGGAGTCGACAGGGTACCAGCTGTAGAGCTGACCATAGAAGTTGACCATAACTGCTGTAAAGCTGAACCAAAGCAGCCGTAGAGCTGAGTGAACAGAGTATTGCTGGTCGAGTAGCAGGTGATCGGGCGTTGCTGACCTAATTGGTGGGCGCTGATTGCTTGATTGACCAAGGAATTGAATGGTGGTCGGTGACTACCTGAAATGCTGACTGCTTGATTGACCAGTGTGACTGGTAGGCAAGTGTGCTAGTGACGGAGTGTTTTGCATTACTCCACGCTTGTGATCTTTTAGCCGTGGGGTAATTTTGGGGTTTGTTATACCCAGTGATTTGGGACTGTAAAGATAATTTGTATGATATCTGTCCCTTTGTTTTCGTCATTTTACTATTTGAGTAAAGTACCTAATTTTTCACCTTTTGAGTGAATACATTTTACTATATGAGTAAAGTACATCATTGTTACTATTTGAGTAAAACACATCATTCTTTTCGTCGTGTGAATTTACTATGAATCATTACCCTTTGTCGTTTTACTGGGTAAGATCATTTATTTGCATTCACATTTATGCTGCATTATTAGGTTAGTGCGGATTGTGTTAATTTGTCCAATATTTGGATCTTATACACGCACGTATTAGTCATAATTCTTTTCTCATTCAAGTCATTCATCAATAAACATTGTATTTGTACAACAATCAAATGTGTCCTGTTGTAAATTCGAAATCCAACCCGGTTATTTTGTTACAATATTTATTTATAGAGTATTCAAGTATTTTAATTTTTATGTTTAATGTATCAAATACTGATCCATTTAGAGTGTGTCTTCTGAAAGATACATTTATCGATTTTTTACCTGTAAATTTCAGCAGGTTATTGATAGCTCATTCAACCACGTAACCTCAGGGGATCTCAGCAAGTTCATCCGTGCGTAGGTATATTTATCGGCTTGACACATGACCGGACAATATCTAAACTGTTGAGTCAAATTGAGGTCCCGCTAATTTATTGTATTTGGAAAAATTATGTTACGTTACTGGATATAAAGTAAACCCTTGTGTATCTTCTGACTTGGTGATCCGTAGTTAAATCGTTGCTTTAATAATAATAATGAGTGATTCTGCACTTACCATGGAATCTCATACAGCTAATTTAGCTCGATAACGACTTAATGCAGTTAAGAAATATTTTTCAGTCAGTGATTCTGTCAAGCAACAGTGACAACAACGCCAGGAGTTCATGTGGAATTTACAGAGGGTACAGAACAGTTATTTAAACCAATTGTAGAACAAACCCCAGAAAATGTGTCAGCAACTGACGCAACACAAAAAACTCTTAAGACATTACCTGCTGATATTGCTGGCCGTCTTCAGCCCAAGCCACCGCCAGTTCAACCCACTGCCACTACCAGTTCAGCCACCACCCGAAGTTCAACCACAACGAGCAAAAGCTAAAACCAAGATAATAGATAAAATTACTGATGAATGTATTGAAGCAATCAGGGATCCAGACCAAGTAATTGACATTGCTGCATTTGGATATTTTCTGTAGAGAACGGTACGTAAAATTTGAACATTTTCACTGTTTAAAAGTCGCCGATTGGTCAAAAATATATGTCGTGTCGGTTCTAATATTCAGCAAGTCAAAACCGGCGACGAGATTTTGAACTCTTGAAAAAAAGCAGTGGATAATTATGCCGCAAGAGAAGAATTGAGAAGAGAAACACGGCAAAAGAATGGATGTGTTTATTTAAAAAAGTTGAAAAAAAGAATAAAAACTGGGCCTAAAACAACGTAGAAAAAGAGAAAAGCTGCATCAAAGGCACTCCATCAGCGCTGTCGTGAACCAGATCCACATGATGAACCACCTGAAGGAGCAACCGGAAGTGGACTTGCCACGTCGTAGGAAACGTGGTGGTAATGTGATAGCTGAATTGCCGGTGATTCTGGATAAACGTATTCCAATAACATCCTCGCCGACGTTGATAGACTAAAAATTCTGATTGGTGGAAGACGAGCCGGCAACAATTCCCACGAAATCAACAATGAAGCAGCTGATATTTGTCAGCGTTTATTTACCGGTGGCGTCATGGACACTGGAGTCTATCGGGCGCTGATCGATTAAATTACCGACGATTACTACAGTGAATGATCAATTAGATCGGCGGCAACAAAATAACATGATTATACACAATACCCAACGTAGACCTGAAAGCGTCAGGGTGATAAATTCACGATTACCAGTTTATAAAATAATCTACGGAGATGGACTCGGCGATGTTGTTCAAGGTTTATTCAGAAGGATAGCCCCAAAAGTTATTCCGATTGCAAAGCAATTAGGTATGAAAGCCATCGAAGTTGTTCGTGACAAGGTTATTGGCACTGTTGGTAATCAAGGACAGACTCGCACGATTAGTACAACAAAAACCACAGCCATTAAAACTGCCCAGCACAGAAGTAAGCATTCCAGTAAAACTACCCAGCACCGAAGTGATGCCACCAAATGTCAGCAAAATAATAAATCAAGCTGCAAATGAGCGGTTTAAAGAATTAGCTGGAGTGCCATCACCGACAAAACAAGCCTCAGCTGAGATAGAAAAAAACCCAACAAAAACATAACCGCAAACCTGATAGCGGGTAGTGGTCTGGCGCGTCATCGTTGGCGATATTGATCAGTGTTAGAACGTCGTTTTAGACAACAATGAGTAATAATAAAAATGTTCAAGCGTGTATCTGATCCAGCATTTGACATGGATGCACCAATACACAAAGATGAGTTTGTACGTGAGTATCAGTATTATTCTTATGAAGCACGAGAACCAGGCCAACTAGGATGAATTAAATTACAGGTCCAAGATACATCAAGATACATCAAGGTATTTATTGCCTACCGAGGCATTTATTGAAGTTCATGGTAAACTTGTGAAAAATGATGATACCGCATATGCAGCAAATGAACGATGTGGATTCGTTAACAACGGTATTATGGCATTGTTTAACAGTGCAAGATATATCATTGATGGTAGAGAAATCGAAGCATGTATCGATAACGTTGATGTTGCTACGACAATTATCGGTGTTGCAAGATATTCCGATGACTATTCACCGTCCGCAGGTCTATCCATGATGTTCACGAAGGACATTACTGACCATCCTGACCATTGGCAGCATCTCATGGTACAATTAGAGCTGGTCAGCGCCGTTAATTCCCAAGCAGCTGGAATGATACCTCGACCAGTCGCTGCTTTTGTGACACTACAGGGTGTTAATCCAAAATTCAACCTGGGATTTGCAGCACGGTGATCTCAGCTTAACGCAGATGGTGGATTTTCATGTGTGGTACGACTGTCACATACCTTCGGATTTTGTAGACATGTTAAAAAAGTTATCTTCGGAGCAAAACATACAGTTGCACTGGTTCGAAGAGACACAGACAACGATACTATCTGGCGTGCTGAGATTGGTGGGGGTGGTGCTGCTAAAGCAACACTAATAAAACTAGCATTATGGATGCCAACGATGACGCCGTCGTTGACGAAAGAGCAACTGTTATTGTCGTTCATGAATGACGGCGGCAAGGCAATACTGTCGTGGCTGACAATGACCACAGACACAGCTCCAGGCACAACAGGAACATTATCATGGCAGATCGCACCACATCAGGGAACGTTAGCATCACGACACATTTTCGTGGCATTCAGCATGTCACGAGGTATAACATCAGACAGGAAACTCAATGGTGTTTGATAGATTAGCGGCGTCTACGATTTCGCTGAGGATAAATGGACATCAAGGACCATCCGAAGACATAATACTGAAATTTGACCAAAACAATGTTGCACAAGCGTATCATAGTTTGGGGAGATTTATGGGGCGTGACCAGAATGTCGACTCCGGTCTGCAGATATTTCAGCGGGATTTCTCGACGTTGTATCCGATTTATTATTTCTCGTTGGTACATCTGGATTTATTCAGACAGTCAGTCGTTGACGTACATGTGCGAGCTATTGTTGGTCCTGCTTCAGCTTGTGGTTACAGAGTAATAGCTGTTGTATTGTCAAATAAAACAATGTTGCTTGAAGGTTTTGGTGGATAAATGAGAGTTGTTGATGCGCCCGTAGAAAACAGGTAAATGTTTTCCAAACATGAAAATGTTTTCCGAACATATAATTAGATCATTCATGATGTTATAACGTCATATCATCGCGTCAATGTTACTATGACACCCGGTCAGATTAAAAAACGGCAATCGCCATCAACGAAGAATTCTGGGGGGAAAATAACTCTGAAATCAGCGGCGTTGCAGTGCCCGAATAAATTATCGCTGACTGAACGTTAACTCAAACACTACAAAGACGCCAAGAAGTCAAGAACTGGTGTGAGACTTGATCTTGCTGCGAAAGCGATCAGCGACACAGTAAAATCCGGCGGTATATTTCCATTTCTAGAGGCATTACCAGCGCTAATTTCAACAGCTGCTCCGGCTGTTGCAAAAGCAGTGCACTTGGTGCCGTTGGAACAGCTTCCGGTATAATACTGAGAAAAGCAACAGGACACGGCATAAATCAACTCAAAATAAGGGACGCGCTCTAAGATTACAAGGAACTAGGTATGGTCAAGGTCTGAGACTGCCGGTGACGTTTCTCTTAAACTCCCCATGTCAGATTTTGATTTACTTGATGCTGCTCGGCGATTAAAGATATAAATCTTCAGAGGTGTTTTCACGCGTGATCAAGTACCGGAAAATCCAAGCAGACTTGATACCGGTATCATTAATCTCGATCGAAGTTCCCACCCTGGTAGTCATTGGGTTGCATACGCGGTTGATCCACGTGGAGTTGTTTAGTTTGATTCATATCGATTGGAACCACCAAGAGAATTTTTACGATATAGTGGCTTACCAATCTGGTATTCAACATTACCAAGACAGACAATAACGGATCCACCATTATGCGGTCCAGAAGTACTTGCTGTACTTAACGCTGTGTCAAGGTCATCAGCGCCGCTGCATAAAGTTGTGCATGAGTATACCGCGCGTCGTTTTAAACAGGTTAATGGTTTATAATGTTAGATATTTACGGAAGATCTGCAAGCCCCAGGGTGATATTGATTTATCAAAATATGCGAAACGAGAAGAACTTGCTGCTCTTTTGCGTCTTGCCGATGTTGACCAAAATGAAGTTGTTTTTTATTCAGGATCAGCAAGGACGGTTAAAGACGAGCAATATTCCGTTGACAGATATTATTCTGCAAGTTCCAGGCTCGGCCAAAGATAACTTAGTGGTGTTTACTAAAACCGATAAAATTAAAAACTCGGAGGAATCACTTCTAACAATCATGGGAGAGATTACTGGACATATTAGAAGAATTAGAGACATAATGTATGGCGATCTCAACATGAGCAGAAATACAATTATCATTGTCAGAGAACCAAAATCAGACAATGTGGTGGCTACAAAAAATACGTGGCCAACAACAACACTGCGATCAGAACTGAGATCATTAAATGTGTTGCTAAAACCGGCTATGCAACGACTGGCAATCTCAACATGAGAGGAAATAGCATTGCTGATTTTGAGAAAACCATAATCAAACGATGACGCTGCAACGAAGAAATATGTGGACAACAGCAACATCCCGATGATGACCTCGTTAATTACAATCAATGATGGACTGACCACCTTCAGATCTGAATATACTAATCATGTAACCGGGTTTGCAAATTTTCGTAGAAACAATTTCTTTGGAAATCCAAGTCACCAAAGTTAACCTCCCTGAAATTTTCAAACAACTTGTTGATCTGGTCAACGTTAAAACAACAATCGAAATTATTAACAATGAGCTCACCAACATCAGCTCAAAAATAAATTCAATAAACACTGAACTCGAAAAAATCAAAAAGATTGCCGATGGTGTAGTTCACATGACTCCGATCATCAACATGGTATACACTGTGGCGGCTGGAGAAGCAACATGGATGCCGCAAGACAACTTAGTCAAATATACCGCTCATGTTGCCGGGATGTACAAGCTCTCCGTGTTTAGTGGTTTTAGAGGTGTGAAATTCAAGATATCTACCAAAGATTCAATCGATAGATTTTCTAGAACCATCTCAATCGTGTTAAGTCAAAATATCGAGGAAACATTCATATTGGATATAGAGGACAAATCTATAAACTTAATGATATATTCGTGGTGTCTGGAATTCGTCGCGAAGAAATCTTGATTACTTAGTATAACACATAATGAATCCTACACAATCCTTTCGGTATTATCAAGCATGTGCGTGGAAGGCACTCTGGAAGAAATCATAGACGAGCACATCATAAAACAAAAAAAATATCGCAGACGAATCATCGTCAATATTGCATACGCGGTTTCCACGCTGGTCGTTATCAGTGACGCACGCGATACAGCCTATGGTTGGAATCGGCGTCGTTGTTGTTGTCGGTGTTTATGGTATATTCAATATCATCGCGAAAAAATATCTACATGTACCAGTAAAAAATTGCACGAGCACACAGAAATAACTTACGCTGCGACATATGAGTGCATAAATATTTCATTAATACTATCAGCGGGGTTAAACGATGGTGTAATATCAGACAATGAATCTGATGCAATTAATGATATTTATTATCGGTATCACAAGAGCGCCAACATACCGTTGCCGACGTTGCCAGTGCCACATTTAGAATCCGCCGAGTTGATAATAATGACAGCGGAAATAACCACACAACTGGAACAGATCATCGCTAACACAACACCGCCGACGACCACAATGATATAAGCAACATCAACACATCCGGAATTAGAGATTGGCTTTCCAACTCCGACAAGAGCTCCTAATGGTCGGTCACTTGAAATGGCTCTGGCACAATTACGACTTTACTATAGCTGGCTAAATATCAGAGAAAAATTATTTGGTAGATTAGAGGCTAATAGTTCACTGGTATTCTTGCATAAAACCGCAACTGATGCAGCTGGTGGCAAGCCCCAATCTGGGAGGTCGATACCATCGCAACAGAATCATATCAAATCGAGGGAATCAACGATGAACTTCAACATAGAATCAAAACAATAACAGGTAAAGAATCGAAGATTGCTATCAAGTTACACGAACCAAAGCTGAATGCCACCGTAGAAAAATCGATGCAGGATTACGCAATTAACATATATAAGTCGTCGATCAGAACCGTGCTGGGTTGGCCGCTGGTAGCACCCATTTATACTAGATCACCACGACCACAACGATCTGATTATTTTTCGACAAACATACAGAAAAAAATTCTAGAGGTTAGACAAGACTTTCAGTGGTATGCTTGGGTAGGACAACATAGAGAGAATAAAAAATCAATACGGCAATATAGTGATAACTTTGTTAGATACAGAGAAAAATATCTGGAAAGTGCTGGAAGAGAGTAACATAGGGGAAGATGAGGCAGACTATGTTAGAAGAGGTCAAATATACCCAGAATGGCATTATGATCATGTAAGAGCGACGGAATTAGAGAAAAACCACAAATCGGGGTTTCTAGTAAATCGTATAATTGGTAAAATAACGCAGGAACATAAAAATGCACAGATCAGTCTGAGAGGGCTTTTTGAGCGGTATATAACTGAATATCTGAATGATAATCTTAAACAGGAAATCGTTAATGTAATATCATATATGAGATTGATAAAATTTGATGTAGAATATTTTCAAAATTATGTGCTAGAAACAGCAATTGGCAAGAGTCATAGATATTTCTTACCCAGGGGCTAATACAAAAAGTTATTTCTCGATTATTGTAAGATTACCGAGGAACAAATATCTACGCTCAAACTATCAGGGTTGGATATCGATAACATGAAGCAGGAACTCGATGGCATATTTGACGAATATTTACCGAAGATTATTGCGGCATGGGAGAAGTTATGGGGCCCTAGAGACATTCTCCGACATAATAACGATCCAACAGGTGGTGGTCATCATGTATCGCCGGGTATTGTCAATATCACATCGACGATTTCTGTAAATCTAATCGGTGACGCAGTTGACAGTAGCTATACCTGATCTGGGCAAACGTTACAAGGTCTGGCCCAGCAGGGATATGTTCTTTAAAACTTTACTCCGGATGTTCAACCGGGTCATTTGATTGTGTCGGTGCAGGATAATCCTGTTTATTTACGATGTCATAATCCATCGCTGTTACGAATTCGTCTAACCGACCAAGACGGTAATTTATTGGACACACGTGGTGTAGAATTGACTGTTAGTTTGTATGTGCGTGACAGACCATGACAGCACACCATGATAAAGGAAAGAAAGAAACAAAAAAAAAAACAAAACAAAACAACAAACAAACAGAACAAAACAAACCCTCATTTTTTGTAGTTAATATTTTTTGTTATTGTTTGGGCTATTCTTCTCATTCTGCGCTAATCTTAATAGACTCCAACACAAGTTGCTTTAGCTGTCTCGCACGTGCACTTACAGCCTCTCGAGTTTCGTATGGTCGAGACAAATCTGATCGTATTTTCTCAATGGCGCTTGCCAATAGAACAAATTTAGCTATATCATGTTGTTCGTGTAAATCCACCAACGAGAATTCCATTTCACACTGGAGTAATTTGATAAATCTATACTCAGCAGTGAGTGTATATCTGCACTCTTCACGTCCCTGCTTTATCATCTCAAAATCATTGTTGATTTTTTCAACATCTCGTTGAATCGCGAGACCATCTAGATGCAATTGTTCGATCGTAGAGATAATCTCGTTGATGTTTTCCTGGTTCATTATACAACAAATGCATTTCTTTGATAAAAGATTTTATCTAGACCAATTAGATAACGTGTTGCTGGATCATGTAAACTTATCGTAACGAATCCATGCGGGGTTTTCTGAGCAGGTGCGAAGAAATCTTTAAACTTACCTATATCCGTATCTCCGGGACACCATGTCGCATGAATATTTCGAAGCGTATGTGCATCAACCCGATTAAAAATAACCAAAAAGTTACAATTATC
Organism: Megalonaias nervosa; assembly: GCA_016617855.1. Taxonomy (NCBI): domain Eukaryota; kingdom Metazoa; phylum Mollusca; class Bivalvia; order Unionida; family Unionidae; genus Megalonaias; species Megalonaias nervosa. The sequence goes on along the minus strand of JAECUM010015731.1, from coordinate 56,490 downwards.
TCTGATCACTTTGGGAATCTGAGAATACCGCTGAGTGACGTAAATGACATCTGTGTTTTTATGTCTGCACCGTAAAAATATTCTGGCTGGATTTGCTTGCTTGTCAAGCACATCATCGTAAACCACTATATTGTTGATATCCCCGTTGAGATAAATTCAATAGCATCGTCCTTGGCCGCATAAGATTCATTAAATTTCGTAAGAACATTATAGCATCGTTGATCATCCACGGATGGCGCTACTAAATAAAATTTGTCCCACTTGAGCCACCTCATTATCAGGTTGAGCAACAACTGGGTTTTACCCGACCCAGATGGACCAACTATAATAGCTCGAATGGAATTTGGTAATACTGGATGATGCTTGACCAGTGCTTGCTCACGTGTCGCTGAAACGTCAATCACGTTCATATTGTACAGATGTAATATTATTTATAATCATTAGTTTGCATTGTGTTCGATACAAGACAGTTACGGGTACAAAATTTCTGAGAGCAACCACGTTGAAAAATAACACGCCGGCACTTACTGGTAAATGTGTAAAATGCGGCACACAAAAATATACATTTGTGAGTGTTCCTGTTCCAACAGCTGGTGGCGAGATCGCTAAGTCACTCGGAAAAATACACGGAATGCCATGGGATAAATATCCTTGGGATAAACATCTTCCAGGATATAATTATTGTAGTCCTGGAACTCGCCTTGATATTAGACTTGACGAAAGAATCGACCAAAACCGGGCGAATTTCTGGTAAATGTGATCGATCAAGCGTGCCATGTTCATGATGTCGCATATAAAAATCCAGATCTTCAACTACGACATATCGCGGATGTTCAGTTAATTCAGTTAATTAAAGAATAGAAACATACGAGAATCACTCGCGAATTGGTTGATAAGATAGGTAAAATAGTGTTAGGAGCTGTCAAATTAAACACCAACAATTACATAATGGAGTCGGTTTATTATAGTCCAATCGGATACTGGAGAGGTACAGTAGCATTAAAAAGCTCGCCGATGCAGCAGGTGTCACACGAGCTGTAGCCACAGACTGGTCGTCACGACAGGCCATGTGGCAAATTTATCTTCCACGTCCCAAAACGATTCAACATGGACGGTTTGATGTCAGCGCACCCAACGAATTTCATCAGGCAGATATCTTGTTTTCACCATATGACGTGTATGAACGGCGTACATACAAATACGCGTCGAATGTCGTAGATGTTGGAAGTAGATGCAAAGAGGCTGAACCGTTGTCGTCTAAAACAGCAACTGAGGTCTCAGCAGAACTTGAACGAATTTATGTGCAAGGACCATGGCGCTGGCCACAGTTGCTACAGGTTGATCCTGGCAAAGAATTTCTCGGTTCAGTAACGACGCTGATATAACAACAACACGTTCAAATCAGATTTGGACACATGCGATACATCGCGATCAGGCAATCAGTGAGCGATTTAATCAAACACTTGCATAGCGACTCTTTGGACATCAATATGCCCAAGAATTACTGCACGTTCAGGACAGATCTGATGGGTTGCGAGACTACTTCATGTGGTGGCCGCGTTAAGCAGCGAGGTCACGAGTGGAATTAACATGAAACATGTCGATGCAATCGCGAGAAAACACATACCACGACGAAAATCACCAGATCAGCTACAACAACCAGTGTTGGGCAGTAAAGTAACAGTGAGGTATTTATATGAACCTGGTGAACTTGAGGGTGGTGCAGCAATGGCAACTGATCCCGTGTGGAGTGTAACAACACATAAAATTTTCAGCGTAGTAAGATCTACTACACATTCACCAATATACAGACTAAATTCAACAGCCCCTCAAGGTGGATATGTGCGTGAACAACTACAAGTAATTCCTGAAAACACCCAGTTACCACCAGATTGGATGCGGCGTCGCAGACGCTAGCTGATGACTCTCCCCACGCGCTAACAGAAATACTAACATTAGTCACACACGATGAGGGACGAAGCTCCTCTACGTCTGTTACATTCAAGACATGTCAGAGAGACATTTTTGCGTGTCTGACCGAGACTACTATCAATTCTGTCCACGGTAAATTGTCTTATGTAATTAGGAAAATATTGCCACAACAATATTGTGTTACAGCATGCGCAGTGATTATTTTGTCGTGGTTTTAGTATCATGACAAACTCCACATCCAGATCAAACTGGCGAAATTTGTTTTATTATCTCGCGCATAATTTGTCATTTTTTGTTCACCGTGTTGATAATTCCTGGTGACGCTGGTGTTGTTTGTGACGCTGTTGGCAGCTCCAACACGTAGACAATACTGTGTAACTGAGATATACACAGCCAGATAAATTAAATCTGACCATTCGATGCGATCATCCACAATCCAGATATTGGTATCTGATATTGTTAATCCCTGAGACTAATGAATTGTTATCGCATATCCCAGAGTCCACCACGATGGGTTTGGTCGTGAAACGACTTGCGTCTCCGACGCCGACACCGCTTGTTCTACAGTCTCTACTGGAACCTCGACGATATCATTAAGAACGAGTTTTTGTTTAGTGTCCGTTCCAGGAGTGTCAACGAGTATATTTTGTCGGCGTGTATCTGTTGGTCGATAACATAATGGAACTAGTTGATCAGGAAATGTTTCCTTGTGAAGCTCAAATAATTAACGCTGAAGTGAATCACAGACGTTTTTCCTGGATACAACTATTCTATCATTGTGGCCCCATATGTTCCAGGAATCTGATATTGGAGTCTCTGAAATTACGGTGCGCAGTATTTCACACTGATTTTTGTCAGGTTGTAAACTGATTAACGATTTCAGTTGCCGTAGTTGTTCATCCTGTGATCGATAATCATACAAAACGTCTTCATAGTGGCTAACATAGTTGATCAACCATTCGTGTGGTGATTCACCTGAAAATGGCGGAGGATGTCCACGATCGCAACACCTGATAATTGCAGTAGATTTTGTTAATAATCAATCAAGAAACATTTCTGAAATATCTTTGGATACTGTACAAATCTCATCCCAGATAATTATTCTAGGGATATATTTCTCACTCATTCGTTCGGTAGTCCATGCATCACCTCCCCATCTAAAGAAACTATGATACGTGCATGCGCTGACACCACGTTGTCTCATCTCTCTGGAAAATCGGCGAGTTGGCGTCAACACAATCATGTCAGAGTTGTTTAAATAATTCTATCGCGCGTGTTGTTGTACCAGAACCACCTGGACCGTTCAGATAGACCGTGCTATGTCTCGTGATTGGATCGTTTACTGATGAAATCTGCGATAAATTATCGTTGTGGTAATAAATATCAGGTGTTTTAACGCAGCGGATTCAGAATATGTACGTATTTGTCCGTGTTATATTCGTCACGATCCCCAGTTTACACAGCTGGTGTCTTCTTCGATAAATGGCCCAAGAAGGTCCATGCTACAAATGCTAATATAAAAGGAATCTATGGCGACTCTAACATCGTCACTGCTGATCTGCTGATCATCGATAATAGGTTTATTGATAAGTATGCCAACAAAGATGATCTCAAATGAGTAAACTGAGGAGAATTGCCCTCGTAGTAAATAACTATTGTACCTACATTTTTTCCATCTTGCATGATTACATTCATCCGTGACAACAACACACCTCGAGCCGCTGTGTCCTTGACAACAAAATCTGTTTCGGCTGGATCCATGATTAATCTTGTGCAACGACATGCATTATCAGATGATGAACCCTGAGTAAACTTACCGTTAATTTTTCTGCAGATATCTTTGTCGTCTTGTGGTAACCAGACAGATTTTTGTGATTTATATGAAATTATCGCAGAAGTTACAGTTAATGATGTGAAGATCTTAGCATCGAGCATATATTGTAATAGCACTAGTAGAGCCCAACCACGCTGATTTTTTGCGTAACAATCGTTTAGATTGACACTGGTATCCGGTTTATTAAAGTGTCTACCAAACCAAATTGGTATCACAGGATGAATATTCGCTGAAACCTCGATTTGATTCAATTTCGGTAAATCCAGTAAGATCGATATTTGATAGTGGCCTATTTATAGAAACTCGTGTCATTTCGTGTGTTGGGTGCCCGAATCGTTCAAAATAACGATGACACACGCCAAGTCCAAGAAAAGCAGCGGGATAAGCAGTGACATTGTCAACAGAAATCATGTCAGAGGAATTATATTTTGTTTTCCAAATTCCGGATTGTGATATATCATCAAGAAATTCTTTTGGAGTTGGACGCCATTTATTTTTTTGTTGGGCTATATCAGCCATAACAGACGACATTGTAAAACAGTTAACGAGTAAATCATCGTTGTCTGTGTTATATTTTACCAAAATTTGTTTCATATTTTGTTGGAGTGATTCCTTCCGATAAAGAATCCAGACGACAGAAGAAATTGATCAAATGTTGATTCATCCGACTCAGTGTCCTCTCCGTGAAATAGCCAGACCGATACTGGGTCACGCTTACAATTGATTTAGATTAATTGTTAGAGATCGCCATCATAAAATCGTATTATTCTCCCTCCTGGAAATTTTGTCACCGAGCCGGTCCATGCGCGTGAATTATGATCATAGAAAATTATCTGAACACCCTTACTATAATATTTACCAGAATTGTACAAAGTCTCATTGTCTATTGTTTTCACAATTATTGGAATCTTTAATATTTTTTCTAATATAAACACGTCATTTATTTTAGCTCCGTTGATAAGAGAGTTTTCCCAGTTATTTCTTATTTTATTCTTGATTCTGTAAGTCTGTTTCCTCGTCTCGAGTTCGCAAAATGTTCTCTGACACGTTGAGCCACGCAATATAGCGAGCCTGTTTTCATCGGAGCAAGAGCAGCTATGTCTGGTTCATTCAAACGATAAAGGACATAAACAGCTGCTGAAACTGAATATGCGTTATTGTAGTATGGTTTGTCAATTTCGGTGTAAATACCAGCTTTAGAATTTTTATCCACTATGACGACATTGTTATGTCGCCGTGATTCCTTAACAGTGTCGAGTTTTTCACGAATAATCCAAGTCGGACCATCTTCACTAACATGTTCAGCAATAAATTTTATTCTGAATATATATTTGCTGTGGTCAACAAGATTATTAACGATAGCAGTTGCTCGGTTGTCATCCATTGTGGAATCAATAAATGTTCCATTGCCATCAATCTTAAATGTTGAAAAAGCATGAGACGCACCATCGTTGATAAATTCGTTCTTTGTTTGTTTAATAAAATCATGCCGTTGTAACTCAAATGGTATTTGTTTTCTATCACCTGGTAATCTGTCAAAGTCTGATTTGGTGATGTGCTCTGGACCAATTGCAGTTAACCTTGTAAACTCATCTTGTGTTGCTTCTAGTGATCCGATGAAATTTTTGATGAGATTTAAATCTGTTTTTGATTTTGGCAATATGATTTTATTCCCGGTGAGATCTTGATACTTTTGTTCCAATAAACTAGCTTCGTCCCATCGTCCCTTGCTATATGATTTCTTTTCTTTAATATACATCATAGTATTTCTCTGATTAGGCTTTCATCTAATTAGACTTTTATTAATAGTATAATGATCAACCAAACATATAACAGTTGCAAGTGGCTGATGATGGGGTCGTCTAATACCTTGTGAAAAAAAATGTCGCAGTGATTATTGTGCGCTTCATTTACAGAGTGTTCGACGTGGAAGTACCGGCCCATACCCTTGTTTGGTTTTTAGAGTTGGTGTTCAAGAGAAACACAGTTGAGTGTAGCTTGGGGGGGGGGGAGAAAATATTGTGCGTTGAAAAGATACTTCAAGATAACAAATGCTTCAGTTGATGTGAAAATTAAAGATCAACAAGATTACATTGACCGTTATATTAAAACAATAAATCACTTACGGGAATTAACATTGGCCCACAAACTTACATGAAAACTTCACAGCATAGGAATAGCTGTATGTGTCACAAGGGGAATTAACATCAGCTCATAGACTCACATGAAAACTTAACAACATAGGATTAGTTGTATGTGTCATTAGGGGAATTAACATCAGCCCATAACTTCAATGAAAACTTCATAGCATAGGATTAGTGGTTTGCATCACTAATGGAACTTCACATTGGCCCACTAACTTACACGAAAACGTCACAGCACAGGGATAGCTATATGTGTCACTAAGGGAATTAACATCAGCCCATAGACTTATATGAAAACTTCACAGAATAGGATTAGTTTTTTTGTATTGCTAAGGGAATTAATATTAGCCCACAAACGTACGTGGAAATGTCATAGCATATGAATAGCTGTATGTGTCACTAAGGGGAATTAACATTAGCTTATAGACTTACATGGAGATGTCACTTGGGATCATAGTGGAAATCATGTTAAAATGGTCTATAACTTAAACATGGGGATAGTTTTTGGGGTCAAACATGTTTATAGGGTCAAAAGTAATTAAAGTGTCAGAAGTATTTATGAGGTCAAAAGTGTTTATGGGGTCAACAGTGTTAAACGGACAAATGGGAATCAACACATCACACCACATATACAATCCAGCAACCTCAGTTTCATTACTATCCAAAACACACCCCTACAATCCAGTATCCACTTTTTGATTACTATCCAAACGCACACAGCCTATATTCCAACGAAAAGGATAGGGCGTGTTGATACACATACTTTCACACAAACATACAATATACTAACAACACACTTGGGTAGAAAGTGTTTAAAGACTCACTGCTATATCCTCTAGCACATGCAAAGACACGATAAGGAGTAAAAAGGTTTTGAGTTTTAATTGTCAACAACACAGACATACACAAAACCACGAAACAAATTGTTTGGCAAATAGAATTTGTAACTTTTTATTCTAGAGATCTGGTTTTCCTGAAATGTACCGTTGTTTCTACTACCTAACCTTCAGCTGTGGTCGCACCTCCAGGGTCAGTCACAGCACATCAATGTCTCCATTCTTTCCAAGATGTCATGGTGAAGACCACACATCTTAAACTATGCTCGTTGACTTCCTTCCCCGTTCTTCCTTCTTTACATCCTCCTGCTCTGGCATTCAATCGAATGATCAAATCTTCTGAATTTCTCTTGGTTTTTCATCCAATTCTTATTCAATCTGTCGAATTATCTTTCTCCTCCGTCTCACATCTTCCTCCAGTTCTTCAGTCTTTCTTTTTGTCTTCCTCGCCTATTATGTCAATTTTCTCCCCATCCTCCTTCGTCACTTTTCTGACAAGCCTCTTCGCTGAATTTAATGAGTTCGTCTCCCTCTTCAGATGCCGTTTGTGAGGTACGTGTCTAGTTTTTGTACTCGACCCAGGATGTGCTCCACTCCCTCCAATGAACGGCTTAGTTGTCTCAATGTGCCCACCTTGCAGTATTCTAACATTCTTCTCTAAAGGTTTAACGACGAATGGCAAGATCGTTGTTACTGTTACTGTCTTATATTTAACTTACGTGCGCCATCTGACTATATGAGGCGGGTTAATGTACGCACGGCATACTACATAATTTCTCGTTGATGGGAAACTTTTGATTGCCCATTGACATTTTAATGTATGCACCGCATAGTTTTATTTTGCATGTCCGCGATCGGCAAAGCTGCAGCACTCTCTGAGTGGTTCGCGCCACGACCCTATCGATAGCTCATGTTGTTACAAATGGTGTCAGAAGTGGGATGTCGGATTTAACGGAGCATTATTGTTTCATTATTCTTGTATGATCTTTTGTGTGTTTCAGAAGTTCTTGACAAGACGGTGAGGTTAAGTAGCCATTGAACATTATTTTTTGTACACAATTCATGTTGTTGTTTTCTTTCCAGAAGGAAAATACGGTTTGTTTGTTGAAATTATAGTAATTACACCTTGTGGCATAATACTGCACTTTAAGTTGGTCGTATCAGATTTTTGAAATGTCATCAATGAAAGAAGTTGTATAACTGGGGAAACAGTTTGGCTACGTGGGGGGAGTCTTTGAGAAATTTTGTTCGTGAAGAACAGGCTAGAGAAAGGGATCAGAGGTTAAAGGAGAGGAAAATAGAAAGGGAGAAACTTGAAATAGAAAGGGAAGCCGCAGAAGATAGAATTAGAGAAGGAGAAGATAGAGTTAGAAAAACAGACCGAAAAGGAAAGGATAAAATGGCAAAGGGAAGCAGAGATGGAAAAGATAGAGTTAGAAAAGCAAGCAGAAAGGGAAAAGGTACAACTACTAAAGGAAGTAGACGATAGGAATGTAGAAAGGGAAACATAAGTGAGGTAAAAGCTTTGGAGATAGAAGATAGAAATAGGGAGAGGGAGTATCAATGAAATTCTGAGCTATTGCAAACCAAAAGGGAGGGGGAACATGATGCTGAACTGAGAGGTCCAAAATTTTCCCCATTTGAAGAAGACAAAGATAGCATGGATAGTTATCTAAACAGGTTTGAAAAGTACGCCACTGTACAAAAATGGAAAAGAGAGGATTGGTCGCTCCATCTTAGCACGTTGCTTAAAGGTAAAGCAATTAGACGTGTATTCTCGTTTACCTCGCGTTGAAAGAAACACTGCGAAAGAAATACGAGCTAACCGAGCAAGGGTTTCGCAAGAAGTTTAAGTACAGCAAACCCGAGAGAGTCGAGACATTCACCCAGTTTGTCAGTAGGACGTGCAATTACTTGCAGCAATGGGTGGAATGTGGTAAAGTCGTTAAGACATTTGAGGGTCTTAGAAATTTCTTCCTTAGGGACCAGCTACTAACAACTTGTGGCAAGGAGTTATATTTATTCTTGAGGGAAAGGTCCTTCACGAGTATATATGACATAGGCACACAGGCAAACTTATTTTCTGAAGCTCGGGGAGGTTCACAGAAAGTCATCTCGCGAGACAGCAAAGGTGTGTATAAAGTCAGGACCAAAAACTCAAGGAACCTCAAAAACCTGGTAGGGATAACCAGGGAAGGCATAAGGACAAGCAATGTTTCATTTGCAAGGAGTGGGGTCATATCTCCCCCAATTGTCCTAAGCGTAAGAGATCAGTCCAGAGAATCGAGGTGGCCATTTAAGGCAGACAGTCGGTAGATGGAAAACTCGATGTATCCCAGCAGGCTAACCGAGAAGCAGTGTTCGAGCCAGTGGTACATATATTTTTCCCGAGGCAAGGGTACCGACGGCGAATGGTAATGTCAACGGACAAGAAGTGACCGTTTTACGAGACACAGGGTGCACTAGTGTGGTCGTGAAACGGACCTTTGTTCGCGATGATCAATTGCTTGGATTTAAATCGCCATGTATGCTACTGGACCAAACAATCGACCACGTTCCTGTCGTAAGGATAATTATCGAAACACCTTTTCTGTCCGGAACAGTTGAAGCGTTGTGCATAGCCAACCCGATCTATGAACTTACGATTGGCAATGTACAGGGAACTAGACTCCGAACCATGTCTGACTTCGATTCCCGATCATCCAAGCAGTGCAAACCAGAGCTCATGTAAAGGAGGAAAAACAAACCCCTACGTAAATTAAAAATGCCGGAAGCCATTACTGATATCTCCCGCGAAGAATGTCTGAACGAGCAAGAACGTGATGCGTCTTTAAACGCGACCGCGGAGAAAATGTTGTCGGGTACTGTGAGGAAGTGTAAGATCGGGGGTCCTCTAAATTTCTACGTCGAAAGGGTTTAATGTACAGGGAGTATACTACGCTTGATGGTAGGAAGTTCTTGCAGCTAGTTGTTTCCCAGAAATTTAGATCACACGTACTCATGGTGGCGCACTAGTCAAGTACGGCAGGCCATTAAAGTATGAATAAAACTACGATTAAGGTATTACCAGAATGTTATTGGCCCAAAGTTAACAGTGACGTAGCACGATTTTGTCATTCGTGCAAGGTTTGTCAAAAGACGATCTCAAAGGAATTGGACTACATCATTGGCATGGACGGTAGGTCCAATATGCAGAAACATTCCGTAGAAAGACCTAGTCAAACAATTGACAAAGAGGTCTTGAACGCAGTATGTCTAGCAGTGATGAAGGATGGGTCGTGTGACGAATCGGAATTCGTCTCCAGCACCTAAATGCCCCTTTAATACCCCATTGACGTAGGGAAAGAAGGTATAGACCAGAACAATGTATGCCCGGATTTATCAGAGGGTCAGCGTACGCAGATCTTGGAGGTTTTGTCCCAATACCCGGACGTGTTTACAGACAAACCAGGCCGTACTGGATTGATTCAACAAGAGATCAAATTGAATACCTCAGAGCTGATCAGGATTAAAGGATATCCAATAACCTTTAATGCGCAGGAGACAATCAACGAAGAAGTCGAGAAAATGTTAGCGCAGGAAGTGATGGAACCTTTCAGTTCCGCGTACTCGTCCCCCGTTGTATTAGTCAGAAAGACGGGACACACCGTGTTTGCATTGACTTTCGGCAACTGAACAAAATCACCATGTTCGATGCAGAACCAATGCCAGATATAGAAAGCTTATTTTCAAAGTTAGCAGGTCATAAATATATTTCCAAGTTAGACCTTACCAAGGGATATTGGCAGGTACTAATCGCTGATAATGTTAGCGAGTTAACGGCATTCGCGATTCCCAAAGGTCTTTATCAGTTTAAAGTCATGCCTTTCGGTTTAGTCAACGCCGGTGCGTCGTGCGTTCGTCTCATGCGCAAACTATTAAACGGTATGGAAAACATCGACAGTTTTGTAGATGATATCTTTGTTTATACATATACCTGGGATGAACATGTTAAGGTATTAAGGGATCTGTTCGATAGACTTCACACTGCTAATCTTATAGCTAGGCCCACCAAATGTAGTATATGATATTTTAACCTAGAATGTTTGGGCCATCTTGTAAGTGGACTAGACCAGTTGAAACCACACCCAGACAAAATAGGAGCAATCAGAGATACACCTAGACCAGAAACCAAGAAACAAGTAAAATCTTTCCTAGGTTTGATTGGGTTTTACAGGAAATTTGTTCCCCATTTCGCGGCTATTGCCAGCCCATTAGCAGACTTGACTAGGAAAGAGCAACCGAATAAGGTTCCCTGGGGTGTGTGCCAGGAAAAAGCGTTTAAAGCTTTAAAACAGAAACTGATATGTGCACCAATCTTAAAGTTGCCAGAATTGAACAAAACTTTTGTGCTGATGACTGATGCGTCCGATACGGGACTTAGGGCTGTTTTGCTACAGGAGCAAGAGAGAATGAAATTGCCCATTGCTTATGCAAGTAGGAAATTGCTCTCCAGGGAGCATAACTACTCCGTGATTGAGAAGGAGTGCCTAGCCTTAGTGTGTGTGTGTGTGGGGGGGGGGGATAGGAAAATTGCATACATACCTTTTCGGGAGGGAGTTTACCTTACAAACGGACCATCAGCATCTCTTATACTTGAACAAAGCAAAGGTAGCCAACGCAAGATTGATGCATTGGGCGTTGCCTTTGCAACCGTATAGTTTCCGAATCGAGGCGATTCGAGGGTCGGAAAATGTGGGTGCTAATTTTTTAAGTAGGTTGCAATTAGCAGATCAATTTTTTTCAGTATTCAAAATTGAATCTTTAATAATTGTTTATGTTCACATTCCGTGATTTTTCTAAAAGTGTTGCCATTTTTTTAGGGGGGAGGTACAGTCACGGAATTGTATAAGTCCCTCTGTTTATTAAATACATGTACTCGGGTTTCGTTTCTTGTGTACAACGATACCCGAGGGTGATTTATGTATATTGTACAATAGTTCGAAATAGTGAGTTCGGTTCATCCCTGCCGCACGTGCGAAGTGCTCTCGATGGGAAAAATTGATTTACGTCTAGCGCACAGACGATGTACGGCTGATTCGTCTGTATATAAATGCCTCACCGTAAGGTGATATCTTCACATTTCTGAACGTCTTGTCAGTAAACAGTCTACTTAGGGACTTGCACACCTTCAGCTGTAGAGGTATGTAAGTTATTTGTTAATTTCTAATGCATAGTGTACGTTATAATTATTGCACTACCACGTTCATTTTTGTATATTTTCTATGTATCTTCGTCTTGCGTAGTATAATGCAAATATTTTTTATTCGTGTTTGTGACTTAGCATGAGCTTTATATTAGCAATATAAAGTTGCATTTTATTAAGAAATATTTAGTACCATAGGATTCTTATCGAACACAGGTTCACTTCTTAACCTGTTTATTGCTTGATAATGTTGTGCCGATAATGTAATTTGAACAGCTTACCGTATTAACGTCATTACGTATTACCGCATATGCCCGTGTCATGCATAGTATACGGTGTTGGATGTATTTTCAGCTGATCGGAGTCGACGTGGTACCAGCTATAGAGCTGACCATAGAAGTTGACCATAGCAGCTGTAAAGCTGAACCATAGCTGCCGTAGAGCTGAGTAAACAGTGTTGCTGATCGAGTAGTAGTTGATTGGGCGTTGCTGACCTAATTGGTGGGCGTTGATTGCTTGATTGACCAAGGAATTGAATGGTGGTCGGTGACTGGTAGCCAAGTGTGCTTGTGAAGGAGTGTTTTGTGTTACTCCATGTATGTAATCTTTTAGCCGTGGGGTAATTTTGGGGTTTATTATACCCAGTGTTTTGGGAGTGTAAAGATATTTTGTATTATATCTATCCCTTTGTTTTCATCATTTTACTATTTGAGTAAAGTATCTCATTTTTCACTATTTGAGTGAATACATTTTACTATATGAGTAAAGTACATTATTTTTTAAAACTATTTTTAGTAAAACGCATCATACTTTTCATCTTGTGAAATTACTGTGAATCGTTCACCTTTGTCCTTGTACTGTGTAAGGACATTTATTTGTATTTATATTTGTTGCATTATTAGGTTCGTGCGGATAGTGTTAATTTGTCCAATATTTGGATCTTATACACGCACGTATTAATCAATTCTTTTTTCATTCAAGCCATTCGTCAGTAAACATTGTATTTGTATCACCATCAAATGTGTTCTGTTTCTCCCGCTGCGGTGACCTAGTGGTTAGTGCGTCCGACTCGGATGTGGAAGGTCGTGGGTTCGATCCCCGGCCGAGTCATACCAAAGACTTAACAAAAAAGGTACTAACAGCTGCCTCGCTAGGCGCTCAGCATTAAGAGGTTAATGTTGGGACTGGTCGGCCAAATGTCAGGATAATGTGACTGGGTGGGACATCATGCTACATGTCTGCGGCATGATGCCCCAGTGCTAGCCATCACTATAAACTGCCACACTGCAGACATCGTATCGATATGACTGAAAAATTGTTAAAGCTACGTTAAAAATCAAAATCACATCACAACACGTCTCCATTCTTCTGGGATTTTGTATTAAAATGTGTGCCCTGCGCACTAATAATTTCCCCGACGGGCGGAAATATACCCACATCGGGTTACCCGTATTCGACACGCACTGCCTATCCTTCGGAAAGTTAAAAATTAATTAAAATTAGTCGTTCCGTATGGGAAATAGTCAACCGCCTGACGACAAGAGTCCAGCTTGCATAAATGCACAGGTCTCGGACTTTTCTTTGTGTGTATCTCACGCTACAGAAACACAGTACGGAAGAGGCAAAGGAGGAAATAAAGCACGGCAAGAGTCACCAAACGCCACAAGAATCTATGATACACCATGAAGGTACTTTCACGGCTAATTCTGCCCAGTGGCCTAATTCGGAGAATTCTCTATTGCTAATTTTGTGTTAGCCACATTTGTAATTAGAGCAACGCTCATTCAAGTTCAAAATTTCCTATATTTGAATTTTTAAATGTTGTGTACAAAATGTACTTAAACTCTCCAAATAATTATCAAAATATCATACAAGGCCTAATTGAACAACGTAAAATTTAGAGCCAAAGTAAAATGTTCAAGAAGTTTTGACAGATGTCCAGAAGGATCACATATGTATAGCAATTTAGTTTTATCAAAATGGGTTTCTAGCCAAAAATGAAAAGCCTAATATAACAACTTGACGATTAGCCCTCAGATAGGCTGTTCTTATGGCGGTATAATATATCCTCCATGGCTGATACCATCTTCTACGCAGTCCGTCACACTTCGTGAATGGTCGTAATTTGATTCCGGAAAAGATCCATTCAATATCACTCAGTGAGTTGTTTGGCTGGATGTGGAGTAATTTTAGTAGATAATTGAATAGTAAGTGCTTATGATGCGCACTCCAGACTGCCACTGTACTGGTTCCGACTTTCGAGACCTGAGCGACCACCAGGATAAGTATTTCACGGAATTAACGAAATGGCTAGCCGCCTTCTTGTCGTCAATTACTGCCTGGAGCCCCATTTCCGGATGCCGTTGTGTGTTAGGGTCGCTTACCTCCTCTTCAATGTCTTCAGCCTACACCTCTTCCTTTTGTTCATTGGAGTATTTTGTAGTACTGTCGTGGTCTTTTTTGGGGATAGGCTCATTTTCTTCCGTCTGAATTTCACAATCTACGGTTGTAGTATGGCGGCATCGGATGTTGGAAGGGGTGGCGGAAGTCATCTTCAAGGTTGTTATTCCCGTCATGTCCCTGACAGTTCCTTTCCTACGCCTTCCTCTATTTCAGTATCCCATACCAAAAGCAGTGTAGTTCGTTTAACACCTGTCCTCAGGTTCCAGTTGGTTGCACTTACCTAGGACCTGTAATGCAGGTGCAGGTATCGTTGCATTAGCTGGTAACTTAGATGGTTACGCGGCTCCGGCTACTATTTTTCCCTCCATCTTGAGTGTGCCAGCTCTGCTGGATTCACGAGACCTTTACTAGTCTTACTTACTTATGCTTGAATTTACGTGGCTTTAGCACATTCGGGCATGTGAAATGGGTTTATGCTACTTATTTGATCGTGTGGAGAGAATCGGAGCCACACCCCGTACGCGTTCATGAATACAAAAATGCTATTAAATTCTGTCCGGTTTCGAGACAATTAAGCGCCATGAGACATAACTTTTCCGATGATAGCGAATTGAACCATATACATGATCATCCTGATACAGTGTGTATTGCATTAAGACGTTCAGTGGGATTAATACCCCATCAAAGACGTCACCCTGCTTACGTGCATACACGCTTTTCGGGGCATTTGATTCAGGACGAATGGGAATCGATCCACACACCTTGTCTGTTGGTGTCCAGACCGGAAAAAGGTAAAGGACTCGGCTGATGGCTGTAACGTTGAGCGTTAAATTAAGTAACGCCAGTCAAAGTGAAATCCCTTAATAAGTGGCAATTTGTTATTAGCCCTAAATTGGGCTGAGTAACTAGGTCAAATTCTGTCTAGTTTTAATAAAGAGTGTTTCCAATTGCCACTTTAGTGTGAGCCACTTTTGTAATCAGTTACAATTTTCCTACCCATATAATTTAGAATTCGGTACACAAAGTGTGTTCCAAATATCAAAAATTCTAAATAAAGTCTGTGCGTTTAATTGAATGTGTAAGGTAGTACAGGTAGATTTTAATTTAGAAAGGTGAATCAAAGGAACATAAGTGTTATGAGAGGTATATCGAGTCAGATTTTCAAGTCAAAGTGAAATCCCTTAATAAGTGGCAATTTGTTATTAGCCCTAAAATGGGCTGAGGTTACACCTCAGGTTGCGGAAACAGGAACGGCTGAATATCTTCAGGAATGATGAATTTTTCCTTCGTCCGATTCTTGTTGCCCGTTGGAGTGACGAAGTAATCCCTCACCAAGCGATAACAAAGATGATACGTTTGTATCGGATGGGTCTTTTCTCCGTGAAATTTGAGTAGCTCATTGATCATCAGTACTACGATTGGGAATGGGCAGTCATAGAACTGTTGTCCCAGGGTCTGATGTACTGAACAATATTCGATGCCTCCTCAAATTTCCTATTAAATTTCCTGTTCAGACCTCCATCATGGTAGTTCTTCCGAAGTTGCCGCATTTCAGGAATGCCACACAAGGTCTCTTTGGAAATGCCTGTCTGCTTCAAAAAGTGTTCTGCATCTCATTATTGTTTGGCTCTGTCCGATTGCCGCATGCTCTTTCATGATCTCTTCCATCCTGAGTTATCTTTCTTCCCGGCCTAAATCGACCCAATGGCATGGGCAAAGCACATTTTAATCTTGTGAATCGTCAAGTTGAGCCATACTGCGTTTGCTACTGCGTATTTTGTCCACCAACAACACATTTCTGCATCCGCTGCCTCTAGGACGTGAAAAGTGGGTCATCAGGTATTGCATTGTTGAACGTGTTAAATTTTTGTCGATAACTTTGCAAGTTGCTTATTCTGCTGGTGTATAAATTCGATACAGACAGGAGACTTCAAACTGTCTTGAGTCGGGAAGAATCTCAAACAATCTCCCCTTTAGCTGGGCATTGTCCTTTCAATGTTTCTAACAATGAATCCCACAAATCTATAATGAAACATGTTGCTTTCTCTGGTGGAACATTTGACTCGAACTCTTTAAAATTCAACGTGTAAGTCACTTTTTTGTCTTTTTCTGGAACTACTGAATGATTTTATTTCTTGTGGATCTTGATTATGATATTCTTTTGACAAAGAAGTAGATGATGTTCGTTCAGACTCACTCAAGTCATTATCGAAATCATTGACACGTACTTGTTCCAACACTTTCAGCTAGTGCATGAGGCAACACTGAGCTTCGTCGTCGCCTCCTGGCTTCCATTGTTTCTGGTTTCACACTGAGATAGTGTGATAGTTTCATCTTAATTTCAAAATTTGATTTGACTGAGGTTTTTTTTACACACTTGCGGCCTATAAATATAGAGAGAGATTCTCACTCTAAGAGTATGTATTACTTTAGTTTTCAGACTGTGAAAGAGATGTAAGAGACAAAACAGATCGATCTTTTCGCCAGAGATCGACGTATACTTGAGAGAAGACTAAGAACCCCACATGTTAAATAAAAGTCAAGATACTTCCTGTACCTGTCAAGAGAAAAGATACTGGACTCCAGAATGACCATAACGTCAACGCAAAGGTAAGACAGGATACAAGAGAAACAATAGGAAAGAAACCCGTTATTCTTGACAGAACTTTTGTATTCATAGTATCAAAAGAAAAATGAGAATAAGCATACCCATCAAGAAATGCAAGAAGGCCAAACAACTAGAAGACAGTGAAGGGGAAAACCCCATGTCAGTGAAGAAATTCAGAAAAAAAAGATTGTGAGAAAAAGAAAGAAGAAATGGACTTTTGTGATGTGTTATGAAATTTGCATTAATTCTGATCCAGTGAAAATACACAAAGAAAACGTGTCATTTGTCTTAATTTGTTCTTTTCGTATGGATAAGATCCTAAAATACTCTCACAGACGCACTCCATTGAATAGTGGGGAATGAACTTAAGCTTTACTTGATTTGGCAATCTTTGAAATGGACCGTTGAGATTTTTAAATCACTAAACAAATTATGGACATCATTAGTTTTAATTGTCTTAATCCCTTTCCATGACCAAGCCCTACTCCTCCAACTGCTCCTGCTATTGCAGCATTGGTCGTAGTAGTAATTGATGCTGTTGTTACTGGCAGTGAAAGTGGATATAGTTAGGGAAGGTTTACAAATTGTTACGTGTAGGCTGGTACAATAATAACAAGAGAAAAGAGTGAAGACAACAAGCTTTGTATATTTTAACAAAATAATCTATTTCCCTAGAAAATAATGTAAAAACTGGAAAATAGGACTTACGGTTTGTGAATGTAATCCAAAATTTAATCCTAAGAATGAAAAATACAAGTCCTATCACTAAATAGTTCTATTAGAATCCAGGTTCGAATCTCGACGACGTTCCAATATGGAAGGTATGACGTCAGATGTGGTCCTTGTACAAATAGAAACAATTCCTCAATTGAATCACAGTTTATGTTTCCGAATAATTCCAGAATAAATTTCCAGTGAATTTCTTTCTCCCAGAATTTATAAAACAGTACACTCGTTTGGTTTTCTAGAGAATAAATTATTAAATTCCAAAAACAAATGAACTTCAAAAACATCTGGTTTTAACAATAAAAAACCCTATCCAGCCTTCAAGATTTCCGAAATACAACTGACTGACGAGCGCTCAGAAAGGGTTATTATATCCGACAAATTACCATCCCCTTCTCGCGAGATAGATTACGTGGTCTCTTAACACTCGAACAATGCAATAGCAAAAATGCAATTTGTCACGTAGGAAGAACCCCTATCTACTCTAACTCTGAAATAAATTTAAAAATAAAACATTGTTTATTCAGACTAAACGAAATGACCTTGGCAATAGCCAATCGTTTTCGCGTAGCGCTTACACTACCGCTGACCAAGGTGATCTAAAAATATTACTAATGTAAAAAGAATTTCGAATCCCGTGAAAATCATTACAATAAAATGTAATGAAACAAAAATAAAATAAATTAAAACTAACACACAAGGAATTTAATTACATATACGTAACAAAATCTAGTCATGCGAAGGTCTCTTTCTCTTGAGATTAGTTTAAGACGTCTGATACTTTTGTCTCAGAGTCTTTAACTCTACCAAAATGTCTTGTAAAGCACAATGTTTTTTTTTTCTCACTCCTTTCATTCTGTACGTAACAATTCAAAGGTTTCGTTTTCTATTCATCTCGCTTTATGTTTCTTCTTTTTGCTGTTGATTAAATACTTCTTCTGCTCACTAATGTCGTTGTTAAAAATTATCTACTTTTTCAATGTGCCTCTTTCTGAAATCATCTACCAACGGTAAAGACGAGGAAGGGGGTAAAGCTAGTACTACCACTGCAGGTAAACATTCTTGCGGAACGAAGGGAATTCTATCAAAGGCTAAATTGAAGTAAACCTTTCTTGGAAGAAGAACAATGGTTAGAAATGCATTAGTAGTCGGAATCATCGTTGTCGGAGTCATCGTACTATCACTCCGAGTATACGCGGTATCACGGCAGGCGCAAACCAGTACATTATCCTTTTGTTCCAGCCGCAGGTATGGTACTCAAACTGTTCTGTAAGTGTTAGCCGTAGGATCACTAGTGCGCCGATATATTCTGAATTCCATGTCATGCTTATGTTGCTCTCTTCTATCTGAAAGAGATAATGAACGCTATTACCGAATTTTGTACTGCGCATTTTGAGTGATAGAACATTTAAATCCGTTTCGATCTGGTCCTAGTCGCTTTTTATCTAGACAATCTGACAAGAGCTGGGTAACACCAGAGCCAGCGACCATCATTTCCAACAGCTATTCAAGCCAGGCTACTTATCCTATGTGAATACATCATGTGCCATCACCAAAATCACGGATACGACTATCTGGAAAAGAATAATGTATGTAGAAAGGCAGAGGTATCTGAAGAGATTATTGGTATATGGACTGGCATTGCGAAAAAGTTTGACCGGAAGAACATTGAAACGGTGTGGTATGTGGTAATCCTCTTATTTAGTTAACAACTTCAACGGCCCTTCTCAGGGCCAGCCAGATAATTATAAAATAGATATAATAATCCTATTTGCCAAATAATTGTGCTTGTACCCGTTTCGTATGAATGTTTTGTAAATGTCTAACATCTAAGAGCCTGTGTGATAGCCTGGTTAAATGTAAGGACATAGTAGTGTGTCTATAAACACCTCCTAACCTTGTGTGTGATATTATGTTTCTATGCTTGTCTTAAAGTATGTGTACAAACATTACTGCACCTTCATTTGAATTGTAGGGGCACATGTTTGCAGAGTTATTAAAAAGCGGATGCTGGATTATGTGGGTGTTTTTGGATAATAAACAAACAGAATTTGCTAGATTGCATCGATATGTGTTTGGAGTGGTACTCAAAACAAAACGGTTGCTGGTTAGTAATTGTGATATGTTGAATTGAAAAGAGGTTACTTCGATTATAGAAAAAAAAAAATAACATTACCATTCTCGTTTGTCCCTGTAAGACTTGACCATATAAACACTTTCGACCCTAGAAACACTTCTGACCCTGTAGATATTTTTGACCCCATAAACCACCCACATGTTAAACCTATGGGCATTTTATCATATGATCTCAACTTGTCGCGCTATCATCGTATAAAACAGTGAGGCTGGGCATTGGATAATCACAAGGAATTTGTGTTCCATGGCTGCTTTACGTCGTACTTTCTCAGTGTTGAACCACTAATTGAGTTAATTAATTTTCTTGTTTGCATATGAAGTCTTTTCTGTATTTGAATTCTAACCGTTCTTGAAGGGACGGACAAAGTGAAAGAGCATGATAGGGTTAAATTTGTTTCGCACCACAGTTTTAAATAGTTACGATGCTTGAAAATAAAATATGAACAATGTGTCATGTGAGTAATTATTTCGCAGAACGCGATCCTGTTCAGAGTTCATTACCCTTAGTAAATTATCCTTTCTGCATTGCATACAGACTTCAGTGAAGAGTCCATACTTTGTTTCTAATTCTTTGTCTCATTAAAGCTTCTACTGTTCTCTGAAATCGGTATGATTTGCAAATTTTATGATGCAACATAGAATCTTGAAGCTCAATTGTTAAATCATTCAATACTTGGTCTTGCTTCCACAAATGAACACTTCCATAACTAAAATGCACAACTCTGAATTTCTAATGACTTTATACAATTTAGTAGTTACAAAAATATTCAGAAAACTTCGTCATGCATATCTAGAAATACGAATAAATCATGACAATTAGTTCTCATGAAAGTAAAATTGCAAACTAGTTATATAATTATGTATTTAATTTATTAGTAATTTGGCAAATTCATGCATCCGTATTTGTTCCTTTATATAAAATGAAATATATAGTAATAATATTGATGCATTTGACTGTTGTATAAACATATTGATGCAGATGATTGCTGTATAAACATATTGACACAGATGACGGTTGCTTAGACATATTGACACAGGTGATCGTTGTATAAACATATTGACACAGACGATTGTTGTTTAGACATATTGACACATATCATCATTGTATAAACATATTGACACAGATGACTGTTGTTTAGACATATTGACACTGATGATCGTTGTATAACAATATTGACACAGATGACTGTTGTTTAGATGTACTGACACAGATGATCTTTGCATAAACATATTGACAGAGATGATTGTTGTTTAGACATATTGACACAGACGATTATTGTATAAACATATTGACACAAATAATTGCTCTATGAGCATATTGACACAGATAATTGTTGTATAAACATATTGACATAGATGATTGTTGTGTAAACAGATTGATACAGATAATTGTTGTTTAGACATTAACACAGATCATTAATGTATAAACATATTGATACAGATGAGTGTTCTTGTATTTTGTTGGTGATGTTTCAGTGGGAAATGATATGATAATGCATAAAATCATAACTGCGCTTGCACTTTTTAACGTCAATTGTTAGTGATACCGTGTACGAGATGATGACGCCCTTTCCAGCAATTTGACATAGTACTACTGTTTACAGAAGAACATAGCCGCTAAAAAAATGAGGTTAACTGCATTTGTATGGTAAAATATGAAAGAATGTTTTGTTTGTTTGTTTTTATTTCGGATTAATACTACACGACCTTTGGGAGTGAAGTATTAATGCGAGAAAACGAGTTCGTATTTTGTTACGTGTAGGCTCGTACAAATGTAACAGAAGAAAAGAGTGAAGTCAACAAGCTTTGTATATTTTAACAAAATAATTTATTTCCCTAGAAGACAATGTAAAAATTGGTAAATAGGACTTACAGTTTGTGAATATAATCCAAAATTTGATTCTAAGAATCAAAACACAAGTCCTATCACTAAATAGTTCTATTAGAATCCAAGTTCGAATCTCGACGACACACAAATATGGAAGGCGATTACGTCAGATGTGGTGCAATGTACGAATATCAACAATTCCTCAATTGAATCAGTTTTTGTTTCCGAATAATTCCAGAATAAATTTCCATGAATATCTTTCAGATCTTTTTATAAGAAAGTCAACTTGTTGAGTTTCCAGGAGAATAAATTATTAAATCTAAAAATCAGATGAGAAACAAACAATCTGGCAATAAATAAAAAGAAACACCTTGTTCCTTCAAGATGTTAAAACGACCCTGCCAGAAGAATATTAAGAATGCGTATTTAAACCCCAAAAATATCATTTCAAGTCTCGCGAGATTGGTCATGTGGTCTCTTACTACAAGAAATCCATCACGTACGCTAGTGTAGCCCCACTTAAAAACTAATAATTAAATAGCGTTGTTTACACATGGTGATCACGCAAAGAAAGTATGGCCCTGATACTGACCAATCATTTTAACTGCCTGTTTACGTGTTTAGGTTCTTGTCAGCCCAAGACGAACTAGGTTAACTAAAAATAATTCTCATGTAACACTTCTACGTCTTAAATAAACAACATTTGCTAAAAGAAAATATCGAATTACAGAAAAAGAATTTTGAATCCGATAAAAATATTCATTACAATAAAATGTAATGAAACAAAAATAAAATTTAAAAAAAATTTCAAAACTAACACACAAGCAATTTAATTACATATACGTAATACTTCCCCCCATAAAGAAAAAAGAAAGATTTAGATAATAAAGCTTTCTTTTTACCATATGTAAATTATACATGAGGTAAACAAAATTACATAGAAAATTCTTATGAATTATATAAAGTGTATATGAAATAATATTTCTATACACGGGAAAGTGCATCTGCAATCAAATTGTCTTTTCCTTTGATGTGCCTGATGTTCAGATTATACTCTTGCAAAAACAAACTCCACCTTAATAATCTTCGATTTTTATTTTTCATCTTGTCGATGAAAATAAGGGGGTCGTGATCACTATACACAACAACAGGAGAAGAAGCTGAGCTAATGTAGACTTCAAAATGTTGTAATGCCAAAATTAAAGCTAAACATTCCTTCTCGATTGTTGAATAATTTCTTTAGTGCTTATTTAATTTCTTAGAGAAATAGCACACTGGGTGATCAATACCATTGCTGTCCTCTTGAATCAATACTGCTCCAACACCAACATCACATGCATCCACAGACAATTTAAAAGACTGATTGAAATTTGGAGCTGTTAGAACCGGCGCACTTTTGAGTATGGCTTTCAACCTATCGAAACTTCCTGACATTTTTCGGTCCAGAGAAACGTATTTCTCTTACTTAACAAATCTGTCAGAGGTTCAGCAATATTGGAAAAATTGGAACAAAACTTTCGATAGTATCCGGCCATACCCAAAAATCGCATTAATTGCTTTTTACTGACAGGCACAGGAAAATCAGAGATAGCCTTCACCTTAGCATCAATAGGTTTAACTTGACCATGTCCCACAATATGTCCTAGAAAAGTTACACAAGCACGGCAGAACTCACTTTTAGATAAATTGATTGTCAAATTAGCATCAGTGAGTCTTTCAAAGAATTTCCGAATCGTGGCTAGATGTCCTTTCCAGGTGTCGTTGTAGATCATGACATCATCAATATAAGCATCACAATTATCTAGACCGGAAGTAATCATATTCATCAAGCGTTGAAACGTACTTGGAGAACCCTTCATCCCAAACGGCATTACCTTATATTGATAGAGTCCATCTGGAGTCACAAATGCCGAAATTTCTTTCGCTTTTTCCGTAAGTGGAATTTGCTAAAATCCTTTCAGAAGGTCAAATTTGGTGACGTACTTGGCATTTCCAAATGTATCAATGCAATCATAGATCCTTGGTAACGGAAATTAATCTGTTTTTGTCATGCTGTTCACCTTCCTATAATCAGTGCATATACGGAAAGTTTTATCTGGTTTCGGAACAAGAATGCATGGTGAACTCCAATCACTTTTACTGGGCTCTTTGGAATCGTTCTCCAGCAAATAGTGAATTTCCTTTATCAAGTATTCCTGTTTGAGAGGATTCATCCTGTATGGGTGTTGTTTCACAGGTTTTGAATCTACAATTTCAACGTCATGAAAAATTTTGTTTGTCCTCGTAGGAATATCCGGAAACAAGTGCTCATATTCGAATAATAACTGTTAAAGTTCATTTCTTTCTTCTTGTTGCAAATGTAAAAGTTTCTGATCTAGATCTTTCATAATTTCCGAATTCCGAAGATTTCTTGCTCCAAGATCAACAGTGTCTAATTGAATTTCTTCACTTAAATCCTCAGTTGGTGGGACAGGTACAACTAAATTTATTGTATGATTTACTGGGCTATCTCTTTCAATATACTCCTTTAACATGTTAAGGTGGCAAAGTTGTTTTTGTTTTCGCCTACCAGGAGTATTTGTGATGTAATTTAAATCATTTACTTTCTTTTCAACCGTGTATGGACCGTAATACTTGGCCTGAAGGGGATTTTGTGGAATGGGCAAGATAGCTAGAACTCTATCACCTGGCTGAAAACTCCTATCCCTTGAGTTTTTATCATATCTTCATTTCATTCTGGACTGAGTAGAGCGCAGATTTGCTCTTGCGACCTCACAAGCCTTTGACAATTTGTACTTAAAATCAGAAACGTAGTCAAGAAGATTGAGCTCAGTATCTTCATTTGAAGGAAGTTTCTCTTTCAACAATTTCAAAGGTCCACGCACAGTATGTCCGAAAACTAGTTCAAAGGGACTGAATCCTAAAGATTCTTGAATGGACTCCCTAACAGCAAACAAAAGTAAATAAATGCCTTCATCCCAATCTTTGCTGGTATCAAAGCAATATGATCGAATCATGTTCTTTAAAGTCTGATGAAATCTTTCTAAGGCCCCTTGGCTCTCAGGATGATAGGCAGAAGATTTAAACTGTTTAATGCCTAATTCGTGCATAGCTTTGCTGGAAAATTCCAGACATGAAATTTGACCCTTGATCCGATTGGACAGATTTGGGAAGGCCAAATTGAGTAAAAAAAACTTTATTAAAGCTTTTACTATAGTTTTGGTTTTAATATTTCTCAAAGGAATTGCCTCTGGGAATCTTGTTGACGCACACATAATGGTCAACAAATATTGGTTGCCTGGCTTGGTCTTAGGTAAGGGACCAACACAATCTACCATAATTCTACTAAATGGTTCGTCAAAGGCAGGAATTGGTTGCAGATGAGCCTTAGGTATCTTCTGATTGGGTTCTCCTACCATTTGACAAGTATGACAAGATCTACAAAATTTACAAATATCACTTTTGATTTTTGACCAGTAAAAGTGAGTCAAGATCTTGTTATAAGTTTTATTTATCTCTAAATGACTAGCCAGAGGAGTTTCATGGGCCAAACTAAGTATTTCCTGTCTGTAAGATTTTGGAACTACAATCTGATAGTTTACTGACCACTCGTCATTAGCAGGTACCTCGGGAGGTCTCCATTTTCTCATAAGAATTCCATTTTTAATGAAATAACAGACAGGTACTTCAGTAGCTTCAGTTTCACTAATGGCCCTCTGAAACAAACAGGAGATCTCAGGATCTTTTTCCTGTTCCACGACAAGTGAGTGTCGTTTGTCCCCCTGATTAGATAAAAGAGAATGAGTATTTAAAAGAGGATCACTGTGATCAATACCTTTTGATTGATCCAAATTAGAAGTGAAAGTGATCTCATCAAAAGCCTGACCAATACATGTGTCAGCTAAAGGAATATTTTCCTTATCAAAATCATTCTCAAGAGCTTTCTTTGACATAGCTCTGGTAACTGCACAAGCTGGGTATAGCTCAGGGTATTCTTTTTCAATTGGATCAAGTTTCTGATCCAAAGAAGGCTTGTCAGTTACAAGTGTATTAACCACAACCTTGTCTCCAGCTAGGTCGTTGCCTTGCAACAAATGAATGCCCTCAACTGGTAGGTTAGACACTATACCGACTGTCACAGGTCCTGAAACTAAGTCTGATGACAAATTTACAGAATGGAGAGGAACATTAACAAAGCCGCACTCTACTCCCTGAATGAGAACACTCTCATTAGAACAGGACTTCTCAGAAGAAGGCAAAATACCTGACACTAAAAGACTCTGAGAAGCTCCTGTATCCCTTAAAATTTTCATAGGGATAGGATTGGCCGAATCACCCAAGAGTGATATAGAACCCTTCGACATGAATGGTTCATAATTCTCCATAATAAAATCAGACTGGGGTTTATGAGACCCAACAAATGTATTGCTTTCAATAGATGACCGTGACCTTGACCTCTTAGAAATAAGAGCATTTGGGATAGGTCTATCTTGAGTCTGATGCCCATATTTCAACTTGAAGCAATCAGAAATGACGTGTCCTTTCTTCTTGCAATAGGTACACGTAGGCAGAGACAAGCATTTTGAATCAAGTTTCTGAGGCTTGATTTTTAGATGTTGTGCCAGATTGAATTTTAGAGGAGTCGTATTAGGCTGAAATACCTTTCTACCAGTAGACTGCTGAGTGAATGATTTGCCTACAACAGGAACTTTATGAGTTAAAGTATACTCATTGGCAGCAAGAGCAGCATTTTCCAAGGTTTCAAGGTTTCCAAGGTTTCGATCTCTTCAAGATGAGTTTTAATGTCATAATGGATACAGTTT
This sequence comes from Megalonaias nervosa, assembly GCA_016617855.1. Classification (NCBI taxonomy): domain Eukaryota; kingdom Metazoa; phylum Mollusca; class Bivalvia; order Unionida; family Unionidae; genus Megalonaias; species Megalonaias nervosa. The sequence continues at coordinate 30,035 of JAECUM010015731.1, read as the reverse complement.
TTGAACTCTTCAAGTAATACAAGTTGTTTAAGACTTTCATAATCATGTTCAGCTTTCTTGGCTAAGTACCATCTCTCAAATAACTGCTCTTTTTCTCTTGCAAATTCAACATGAGTCTGTCCAGCTTCTTTTTTTATAGTTTCTGAATTTTTGCCGATGAGCCTCAGGGACTAAGGCATAACCCCCTAAGATGCACTCCTTTACCAAATCATAATCAGAACTCTGTTGTACTGACATTGAATGGTAAATATAACTAGCTTTACCAACTAGTACACATTGTAGTAGCTGAATCCAATACTCCCTTGGCCATTTCAAATTTTCCGCAACTTTTTCAAAACGAGGAAAATATTTGTCTACTTCTTTTTCTCTAAAAGGGGGAACTACCCTAATATTTTTTGTAATGTCAAAACTTGAATCTGTATGTGAAGTGGAATCGTGCTTGCCACTTGCCAGCTCAAATTCTTTCATTCTAAGTTCAAATTCCCTTTCATCCTTCTCTCCTTGTAATTGCATCTGTCTCTCTTTCTCCTCTTTCTCAAATTGTAATTGTTTATCTTTCTCCCTCACCTGTTTCTCTTTCTCCTCTTTTTCAAATTGTAATTATTTATCTTTCTCCCTCTCCTGTCTCTCTCTCTTTTTTCTGTTCTTCAAACTGCATTTGCAATTGCTTCTCTTCAAATTGCAACTGCATTTGTTTCTCTTTTTCTTCTTTCTGAAACTCGAGCTTCCTTAACTCTACTTCCATTTTGTATTTCATTTTTAATTCGATTACTTTAATGTCAGTGTCTGTCATAGACTTACTGACTGATGCCAAAACACTTTTATCAAAAATATTTTTCCCCACCAAATATTGGATCAAAATATTTTTAATTTCTTGTTTCGTTAATGAAGATTGTGCTTCAGAAAGATCATACTTTCTGGCAAGTTCAAGCAACTCATCTTTTTTCAGACTATCCAACTGCTCCTGAGTTGGATCAGAAAGAAATATTTCCACTTTTGATGACATTGTGAATAAAAGCCTGTTGTTTTCACTTAAGGTTTCAAATAAAAATGTAAAATAGTACTTGGGGTTTAGAAACTAAGGGAATTTAAATTTCAAAAAACAATTTTCTGAAATATTTAACCAAAATTCATATATCCCACGGACGAGCGACCCAATTTTCTTTGTTACGAGACAAGGGCTCGTACTCAGTAACAAAGAAAAGAGGGAAAGCCAACAAGCTTTGTATATTTTAACAAAATAATTTATTTCCCTAGAAAACAATGTAAAAATTGGTAAATAGGACTTACAGTTTGTGAATATAATCCAAAATTTGATTCTAAGAATCAAAACACAAGTCCTATCACTAAATAGCTCTATTAGAATCCAAGTTCGAATCTCGACGACACACAAATATGGAAGGCGATTACGTCAGATGTGGTGCAATGTACGAATATCAACAATTCCTCAATTGAATCAGTTTTTGTTTCCGAATAATTCCAGAATAAATTTCCATGAATATCTTTCAGATCTTTTTATAAGAAAGTCAACTTGTTGAGTTTCCAGGAGAATAAATTATTAAATCTAAAAATCAGATGAGAAACAAACAATCTGGCAATAAATAAAAAGAAACACCTTGTTCCTTCAAGATGTTAAAACGACCCTGCCAGAAGAATATTAAGAATGCGTATTTAAACCCCAAAAATATCATTTCAAGTCTCGCGAGATTGGTCATGTGGTCTCTTACTACAAGAAATCCATCACGTACGCCGGTGTAGCCCCACTTAAAAACTAATAATTAAATAGCGTTGTTTACACATGGTGATCACGCAAAGAAAGTATGGCCCTGATACTGACCAATCATTTTAACTGCCTGTTTACGTTCTTGCCAGCCCAAGACGAACTAGGTTAACTAAAAATAATTTTCATGTAACACTTACGTCTTAAATAAACAACATTTGCTAAAAGAAAATATCGAATTACAGAAAAAGAATTTTGAATCCGATAAAAATATTCATTACAATAAAATGTAATGAAACAAAAATAAAATTAAAAGAATTTCAAAACTAACACACAAGCAATTTAATTACATATACGTAACAATTTTCCCATACAAATGCAGTAACCTTTTCATTAGATACTCATGTTCTTATTCTACCTAAAGATTAATTATCAAAAATGCACTACTATAAACAAAGTAATTGAATTTATCTTGTATTCCAAAATAAATACATAATCGCACATTCATCAATGCACATTATCAATATTAATGCGCACATAGCACCGCCAAGCGACCTTTCAATTCTTCGCGCGTTCGAAATTAGTTTTTAAAAAATTTGTTTTGGTCTACTTGAAATAGAAATTTTCAGTCATATTGTGAATCAATGCGCATTGCAACAACTTTTCCAATTGGTCTGGAATGGATGGATTTTTAACATTTTTTTGTCCATTCTACTTACTTCTGTTTGTTATAGACTGGATTTATTAGCTTTGTCAGTTCCACACGAAGAACATGTCATTTGAGCAGGGAGCCACGCGTCATGACTCAACTGCATGTGTGTTTCTGTTCTGTCATTGAATGTTTTGAATCATAATGTGGGAAAATATGAACTCTGTCAATTGAAATGATCAAAAAGACTATGGAGTATCACAGCCATTCATTTTGAGTACAGTAAAGTGAATGTGATTGCAGTTGGAAATGTAGTTGAAATTATAGAACAATTTCGCTGTGTGTAGTCAAGTTTAGAACCCATGACATAGCTCATGCAATTCGGATTTGCATAGCTAGTTAAGAAATGACCTTTTGAGGAAATTCAAGATGAAAAAATGTAAGTATATTTGCGTTTCTAAGACCAGCTATATTATGACAAGTGTAGCGTCTATCGCTAGCCTCAATCCGTAACATGGTAGCAAAAACGTTAACAAGAAAAACTGCAAAGCAGCTGGCCTGTGACAGTCCATTCAGCCAGCGGAAATATGAATTCTTCGTTGCCTTGGCTTATTGGCTCTGAGACCATTACTTTTCCATCAAGAACTTTAGTTGCATTTTATTCTCGAATTTACTTTGACTTATAAAATGGTACGTCTCTGGTTGATATGCAATAGCCCTTGGACTCAATATGCTTTTCTGTGCAGCCTTGAAGCAGTTGCATGTGTGTTTCTGTTCTGTCATTGATTGTTTGGAATCATAATGTGTGGAAAAATATTAATTCTTTCAATTGAAATGATCAAAAAAAAAACGCTATGGAATATCGTGTACATTTCATTTTGAGTGCCTGAAAAGAGAAAGTGAGTGCATTTGGAAATGTAAGCAAAATTACGGTACAATTTTGCTGTGAGAATCAAAATTTGAAACCCATGACATAGGTCATGTAATTCGGATTTGCAGAACTAAGAAAGTACATCTTGAGGAAATGCAAAATGCAAAAATGTAAGTATATTTTTGCCATTCTTATTACCAGATAAAGAAGACATGTATATACCTTATCACTTACGTGCTCTTTATACGGAGTAAGGACCCCAGCTATGTATATGCACTGTCCGATTTCTATCGCTTGTCCAAATCCAAAACATTGTATCAAAAAAGTTAACGATGAAAATTGCAAACCAGATGCTTTGTGAGTCCATTTAGCCAGCGGAAATAACATTCTTCGTCGTCTTGGCTTATTGGGTTTGAGGTTCTTACATTTCTTTGCATATTTTTTTCTCACGAATTTGGTTCTTTGATTTATAAAACGGTACGGCTCTGATAGATAATGTGATATCCCTTTGCCTCAATATGCTTTTATATGATAGCTTATAGGCCCCAGAAAACATCTAATCATAGTCTGAACCATTCTATTGGCGAACCGTTACGAAATTTCTTCTAAATGACTGTTTAAACGATCAGAAAAGTGTTTTCAATGCTGCGTTTCTCACGTTTGCTGGGGACATTGCAAATATCCCGTCCATTCATTTGCTTGTTTGAAAGTTTAAGTTGTGACTCAATAAACTCATCGACATCGTTAAGTTTATCATTCCTACTTTAAGATGGACGAAAGAACTTCTTTATTTCATCCACAAACAAATCTTATAAAAGCTAACTCGTCTGCTACATAAACGTATATTGTTTACAATCTAAGTAGTTCCTAACACACGATACTAATTTTAGACACACGTGTCGTGCGATAATGAAGTCCTTCAGGATGGAAACAGACTGCATAATTATGACATGTAAAGTTGACGGAGAAAAAAAAATGAGGATATAATAATTTTCTTTACTTCGTCGCCATGAGAATATTATTGGGAATGCGAAGTAACGGTTCCGTTCATTTTACCGGTATTATGTTACGTTATAAGCTAGTAAGGATGAGTGGAATTTACCGTAGAGAAATTTATATTGATGAGGTCTTTCTAATACAGTCACACAAAGATTGAGAAAATCAGATTTTAAGTTATTACATGTTCTAAGTTATTACATGCCATGGTTTGGAATTCAATCAACTTTGTGCAGATTAACTGTTTGATATCTTTATTTGGTTTGGAGCATATAATCAAAGAAGCTACTGGATTCGCACCGAACAACTATTGCGTATTTTTGTTAATGTGATACGTGTAATTTGTTTTTGTATTATTTATGTTGTTGGGATCCTAACAAACCATTAATCTTTGTCATATTCAACTGAGCTTTGGTCGACGGTAAGAAATTGTTAGCTGATACTACTATATACTGCGTAGTTTTCAAGAGCACTGACAAAGTCATTGATAATGATTGATGTAAGCCTACATTAAACTGGTATCATTTTACAGGAACCTAATTTTTGAAAGGATTCGTAAGCCAGATGTGTTACGTCTACCAAATTGTAATGTTTGTTTGTGTGTTTGTGTGTTTGTGTGTGTATTTTGTTTGTTTGCGCGCGTACGTTTGTATGTGTTTGTGTGTTTGGTTTTTTTCTTAACAAAAAACCCCTTGTCCCTGCTCAATGTGTTTGTTTTGTGTGAATGTGGAGTAGTGTGACTATAACCACTAACTCTTTTGCTGAGATGATTGTAGGTAATGGTGTGTTTTGTAGATAAAAAATTTCCTTCTCCACAATGTATTAATAGTAAATAACGTGGATTTTGTTAGTATGAGTGTGTTGTTTTGTATACAAATTTATATTAGAGTAGCACTCTCATCGCTATGGATTGTTTGGTAGGTGATTCTATGTCTATAAAGTTCTATGTCCCGCCCCTGCCAGGCGTTATAGATTTTTTTCCGTTGTCACTGTTGTGCCCTATTGAGGTCAGCCCCTTGCAACAGTGTTGCCAATGTCCAGTACCGTGACGTCACCCGATCTGTTCCATTCCTATTGTCGCTATACAGACCCAATATACTATATATAAAACCTATAACACTTGGCAGGGCGTGACAGAAAACTTGATAGAATGCTTGGCGGGGCGGGACATATCACTTGATATAACGCCTGGCGGAGCGGGACATAGAACTTGATAGAACCCCTGGCGGATATTGTTGCCAATGTCCAGTACCGTGACGTCACCCCACCTGTCCCATTCATGTTGTCCCTTTAGTGGATATAAAATTCCCATATTAAATTCCCATAGACCCTACAGTGGATATACCATTCACTCCATGTTAAATTTCCCCATGTTAAATTCCCCTTGAGGCTAGGGCACAACACCCCCCCCCACCTTCATTTAACACTAAAGCCCCCTTGTCCCTATAGCGACCCAATATTCCCATGTTAAATTACCATTGTCCGTAATCACACCCAGGGTTTTGACCATGTTAAATTCCCATTGTGCGTAAAGTTGCCCAGGCCCTTTTTGACTGGGATTTCCATTGTCCGTATAGTTCTTGTCCGTATAGTGGCCCAGAGGGTTTTGTAATGGTAATTCCCATTGTCCGTATAGTGGCCCAATATACCCCATGTTAAATTGCCCATTGTCTGTAAACAGCCGCAGGCATTTTTGTCCGTAAACAGCCCCACGACCTTTCTGACTGGGATTTCCATTGTCCGTAAAAAGTTTGTCCGTAAACAGCCCCATGACCTTTTGACTGGGATTTCCCTTGAGGCTAGGGTGTTCCAATCCTTGTTGCTATGTTCAATTCCCTATTCACTCCATGTTAAATTGCGCCATGTTATATTCCCCTTGAGGCTAGAGTGGATGTACCCCTTTTAAACATTAAAGTCCCATTGAGGCTAGGGTGTCCCACTTTACTACTCCCGGATAAATCTAAATGTGTGGGCGAGTGCATCGATCACTGTGTGTTGGTTCTTCGAAGCATTTCCTGTGAAGAGTTTCACAAGATATAAAGAAACAATATATATGTTTACATGTATTTTAATCTTGAATTTGGAGCCTAATGTCACAAACGATGAAACTAGCCTTTTTCAAGTTTAAAATATTTCTGTATGACAACTGCATTTTGTTTGCGATTGTTCCGAATGTACAAAGTTTATATCTCAAAAGCAAATACTACTAACTTAACACGGGAAATACTTTCCGAACATATTTCTTATTTAGCAAAACAAATCAAAGCAAAAAATAAAAAATAAAAAAAAAAATGGATACCCATTCTTCCATTACAATTTGGTAGACCTAACACCTGGTTTACGAATTCTTGTAAAAATTAGGTCCCTGTAAAATGATACCAGTTTAATGTAGGCTTACATCAATCATTATCAATGACATTGTCAGTGCTCTTGAAAACTACGCAGTATATAGTAGTATCAGCTAACGATTTCTTACCGTCGACCAAAGCTCAGTTGAATATGACAAAGATTAATGGTTTGTTAGGATCCCAACAACATAAATAATACAAAAACAAATTACACGTATCACTTTAAAAAATACGCAATAGTTGTTCGGTGCGAATCCAGTAGCTTCTTTGATTATCTCCAAACCAAATAATGATATCAAACAGTTAATCTGCACAAAATTGATTGAATTCCAAACCATGGCATGTAATAACTTAGAACATGAAATAACTTAAAATCTGATTTTCTCAGTCTTTGTGTGACTGTATTAGAAAGAACTCATCAATCTAAATTTCTCTACGCGTTCCCAATAATATTCTCATGGCGACGAAGTAAAGAAAATTATTATATTCTCATTTTTTTTTTCTCCGTCAACTTTACATGTCATAATTATGCAGTCTGTTTTCATCCTGAAGGGCTTCATTATCGCACGACACGTGTGTCTAAAATTAGCATCGTGTATTAGGAACTACTTAGATTGTAAACAATATACGTTTATGTAGCAGACGAGTTAGCTTTTATAAGATTTGTTTGTGGATGAAATAAAGAAGTTCTTTCGTCCATCTTAAAGTAGGAATGATAAACTTAACGATGTCGATGAGTTTATTGAGTCACAATTTAAACTTTCAAACAAGCAAATGAATGGACGGGATATTTGCAATGTCCCCAGCAAACGTGAGAAACGCAGCATTGAAAACACTTTTCTGATCGTTTAAACAGTCATTTAGAAGAAATTTCGTAACGGTTCGCCAATAGAATGGTTCAGACTATGATTAGATGTTTTCTGGGGCCTATAAGCTATCATATAAAAGCATATTGAGGCAAAGGGATATCACATTATCTATCAGAGCCGTACCGTTTTATAAATCAAAGAACCAAATTCGTGAGAAAAAAATATGCAAAGAAATGTAAGAACCTCAAACCCAATAAGCCAAGACGACGAAGAATGTTATTTCCGCTGGCTAAATGGACTCACAAAGCATCTGGTTTGCAATTTTCATCGTTAACTTTTTTGATACAATGTTTTGGATTTGGACAAGCGATAGAAATCGGACAGTGCATATACATAGCTGGGGTCCTTACTCCGTATAAAGAGCACGTAAGTGATAAGGTATATACATGTCTTCTTTATCTGGTAATAAGAATGGCAAAAAATATACTTACATTTTTGCATCTTGCATTTCCTCAAGATGCACTTTCTTAGTTCTGCAAATCCGAATTACATGACCTATGTCATGGGTTTCAAATTTTGATTCTCACAGCAAAATTGTACCGTAATTTTGCTTACATTTCCAAATGCACTCACTTTCTCTTTTCAGGCACTCAAAATGAAATGTACACGATATTCCATAGCGTTTTTTTTTTGATCATTTCAATTGAAAGAATTAATATTTTTCCACACATTATGATTCCAAACAATCAATGACAGAACAGAAACACACATGCAACTGCTTCAAGGCTGCACAGAAAAGCATATTGAGTCCAAGGGCTATTGCATATCAACCAGAGACGTACCATTTTATAAGTCAAAGTAAATTCGAGAATAAAATTCAGCTAAAGTTCTTGATGGAAAAGTAATGGTCTCAGAGCCAATAAGCCAAGGCAACGAAGAATTCATATTTCCGCTGGCTGAATGGACTGTCACAGGCCAGCTGCTTTGCAGTTTTTCTTGTTAACGTTTTTGCTACCATGTTACGGATTGAGGCTAGCGATAGACGCTACACTTGTCATAATATAGCTGGTCTTAGAAACGCAAATATACTTACATTTTTTCATCTTGAATTTCCTCAAAAGGTCATTTCTTAACTAGCTATGCAAATCCGAATTGCATGAGCTATGTCATGGGTTCTAAACTTGACTACACACAGCGAAATTGTTCTATAATTTCAACTACATTTCCAACTGCAATCACATTCACTTTACTGTACTCAAAATGAATGGCTGTGATACTCCATAGTCTTTTTGATCATTTCAATTGACAGAGTTCATATTTTCCCACATTATGATTCAAAACATTCAATGACAGAACAGAAACACACATGCAGTTGAGTCATGACGCGTGGCTCCCTGCTCAAATGACATGTTCTTCGTGTGGAACTGACAAAGCTAATAAATCCAGTCTATAACAAACAGAAGTAAGTAGAATGGACAAAAAAATGTTAAAAATCCATCCATTCCAGACCAATTGGAAAAGTTGTTGCAATGCGCATTGATTCACAATATGACTGAAAATTTCTATTTTAAGTAGACCAAAACAAATTTTTTAAAAACTAATTTCGAACGCGCGAAGAAGTTACAAGGTCGCTTGGCGGTGCTATGTGCGCATTAATATTGTTAATGTGTACTGATGAATGTAGGGTTGTGTATTTATTTTGGAATACAAGATAAATTCAATTACTTTGTTTATAATAGTGCATTTTTTATAATTAATCGTTAGGTAGAATAAGAACATGAGTACCTAATGAAAGGGTTACTGCATTTGTATGGAAAAATACGAACTCGTTTTCTCGCATTAATACTTGACTCCCAAAGGTCTTGCAGTATTAATCCGAAGAAGAAAAACAATTCGTTCATATTTTCCCATACAAATGACGTTACCTACAATTTGATTACCTAAACCTCATTTTATGAGCGGCTATGTTCTTTTGTTAACAGTAGTACTATGTCAAACATAACAATTGACGTTAAAAGTGCAAGAACAGTTATGATTTTATACATTATTATATCATTTCACACTGAAACATCACAAACAAAATACAAAAACGCAGCAATGAAAAGGTGATGCCGAAAAGCAGAACGAAAACAAGAAATATTTTAATTTATTTTTTTTCACAACATAAATAATAGCAAAGTGCTAAATGGTAGTGAAATCAACAGTTTTCAGAAGTGATACAAATGCTTCATGACTTCAGCATTAAACCAACACTATGGATATCACATGCGAAGAAGGAATTCATTACGAAATTGATCTCATTAATATACAGTTTATTCAGCTAAATTTACCGTACAGTTTGAAAATCTTGAACATTTTATAAGTTCAGCCTACAACGATTCGAGAGAAACAGTGGGATTGATCATTTTGGAGAACAAAGGGAGTATAGATATGCCGATTAGAGTGCAATAATTAATTGATTAAGAATATTAACTCATCATAATTACAATAGAGGCTTTGACCAGCTTGTGTTTATTATTCGACAACACTAAAATATAAAATCAAGATTAACTCAGCATATTTGTTTTAATTAATAGGGATAAGACATTGCTATAATGCTAAATGCAAAGTTAAATTCTAAAATAAATTGTATAAGTCCAAGAAATTCTGACACTCTAATCTGGAATACTTGCATGTGTACATTTAATGCTATCGCTAGCGCATGTCAGATCTCGTGTATAAAACCACTTTACGTTTGAAGCTGAAGGTTATAACTGTAAATAACACGTAAAGAAGTCTAAGAACCTCAGTGCCATTGCATCAGACATTTCTTCTGGGAATAACACAAAACTGATAACCAATTTTGAAAGAATGTTGCAGGACTTGAGCATTCAAATTTGGCAAGTACAACCAAGTGTTATTTATCATTTATCTGTCAACTAAATAAAATGGCATTTTACTAAGAACTTTGTCTTCTTCAGAGAGATAGGATAACATTGCCTTGTTGATTTCCCTTATTTATATTTAGTAGCCATTGCTACTTTTGAGTAAATAATCCATGTGTCTATTTATTAACATGGTGGGGATAGATTAATGTGCTTAAAAAGTGAAAGGGAAGCAGTAGTTCATACGCATGGAACATGGATGATAATAATTGAATCAGATTTATACGTTACTGCACTTGTATGGGAAAATATAAACGAGATTTTTTTCAAAGTAGTACTGCATCAGTTTTGGGTGTGCATTATTAGAAAAAAACGAGATCATGTTCTTCCATACAAATGCAGTAAGCTCCCCAATATATTCATTTCTTGTTCCTACCTAAGGCTTAATAATAAAGGAATACACTACAAGAAACAACGTAAATTGAATTTATGCTGTATTTCAAAACAGATACACAGCCGTAGATTCATCAGTGCACAGTAACAATATTAATGTGCACATGGCATCGTCCAGCGACCTTTGAACTTCGTCGCGAGCTCGACATCAGTTTTAACAAATTCTGGTTTTAGTCTATTTGAATTTGAAATTTGTAGTCATATTTCGAATGAATGCACAATGCAAAAACTTTTACAGTTGGTCTGGAATGGGTGCATTTTGCTTTTCTGTTAATCCAACTCAAGTCTCCTGTTCTACTTCAGCTTGATGTGAATTGTTGTGAGAGGCATTAACCTCAGCGTGGTATTAATTGTTCAGAAATGTCTTAGCTTCAGCTTGATATTAATTGTTCAGAGAGGACTTAGGTTCAGTTTGTCAACTGTTCAGAGGCCTTAGCTTCACCTTGTGTTAATTGTTTGGACAGGCCTTAGCTTCAGTTTGATATTAATGGTTCAGAGACATTAGCTTCAGTTTTGGATTATGCATTTCTTAGAATCAAACACTATACTAACATTGTCACGCTGTTGACGCTGCGTTAGCGAATTCAGAAACCATCATATGTGTCTCCTTTACTCCGATAAATAGTATGTCTTTGTTGCTGATTTTCTCCGCCATCAAATGTCAATGCGTCCGTCGAACGAAATTCACTCTTTAGCATACTACGCAACCATCCTCTAATCAAGCTAATCTAACATGATGTAGTGTTAAAGCCTAAACACCAAACTTTCTTCTAATCTTAATAAGCCCATGTAAGATGAGGTGTTTAAACCTAAACACCAAACTCTCCTCTAATCTTAATAAACCCATGTAGATGAGGTGTTTAAACCTAAACACCATACTGTCCTCTAATCTTAATAAGCCCATGTAAGATGAGGTGTTTAAACCTAAACACCAAGCTGTCCTCTAATCTTAATAAGCCCATGTAAGATGAGGTGTTTAAACCTAAACACCAAGCTGTCCTCTAATCTTAATAAGCCCATGTAGATGAGGTGTTTAAACCTAAGCACCAAACTGTCATCTAATCTTAATAAGCCCGCATAAAATGTAGTGTTTAATCCTAAACACCAAACTGTCCTCTGATCTTAATAACCCCGTATATGATGTAGTCTTTGGCCTAAACACCAAATCGTGAACTCAGAAACCAAAACATCGTCCACTTTTAAAACGAGCAGAAATTAGTGTTGCAAAATCATGTCTTATTAACATAATCCTCTTATCAACATTTAAATCAAATCATGTTTGATCTTTGCTAAGTCAAAAAGTCCTCATCAGATACTCCTCGTTGTCCAGATTAAAGTCAGTAAAATACGAACCATGCAGCCCTGTATACAGACGGTTCGAAAAACGGAGACAACATTGGAATTGCCATTGCAAAATCACATGGCATCATCTCAGGTCAGTAATCGGATGAAGATACACTTTTTACTGCAAAACTGTAGTCATACAACTAGCTTTGAGCTACACTGAAACCTCTTAAAAAGTAAATTTCATCATGTTTTCGGATTTCATTTCCGCATGAAAATCCCTTTGCACCATTTGAAGTCAGACAACCAGTTAATATCAGAGAAACACGATGTATTCATGAAATCTGGGGAAAGTATTTTGTACTGTTGGTTACCTAGTCACATGGGCATAAAGGGTAATGAAAATACAGTCACCTGTTTCCAAACTGAAGATTCCATATAGACCTTTTTCCGGAAGTCGAATCTGGGTTTTTCCACGCCAATGTTTAACGCATTCGCAATCAACGTAGGGCAACGTTTAAGAGGTCGTCATTAACAGTGTGTATGTTCGTGTAGAAAGTTTCTGACAAAGACGTAAAGGTTTGACATCTGTACACCATTTACAGAAATAGTGTGTTGGCAAATCATGAGTGAATATTTCAGTAACCTTCCTAATACAGAGAAAAGTAGATACGAGCACAAACTGCATCAGATAGAACTTAGAAAGTAGGACGATCCATTGCTGAAAGGGGAGGGGTGGGTGGATGATGTTACCAGGTGGCCAGAATTACAATTTGGCCAAATCTACTTGTATTTAATTGACTCTCCTGGACTATATACTCGTGAAAACTTGAAGGCTTACAAATCTCTTGAAGCATATAATCAGTTTTACAGTGAACGTGTGCATGCCTGTTACGTAAAAGACACAGGTGAACACAGCATTATCAAGACCAACGTAAACAGATCCGAAGCCCTCTCTGATAAGCCCCACGAGGTCTGGGTCGCTTTACTAAGAGCTAACGGTACAGTTGTAACTGGCCATTGCACCTGCATGGCAGGGTAAGTTCAATCACCATTATTCTCCATGTTTATTCAAGCAGTTAGCAAAATAAGACCAGAGAGAGTGCGTGTGTGAGAGAGAGGAATTGCTTACAATTGCCTCAGGGTATTATATGCAGATTTTGTGATTCACTTTTATTCCCATTTAATTTGTTTAAATCACAGGCAAAACTTAGAGAAGTCTAATTGTTTGGTGTGTGGTGTTATGTGCATATTATTGTGTTAATTGTTAGCTGCTAGTTTGCTTGCTTATTATCAGATTATTAATTACGATGCAGTCAGGAGAGAGAGAGAGAGAGAGAGAGAGAGAGTCACCATGCGGAAAGACGAAACGATAGATACGCATTTGTTGTTAAAAAAAAAAAAAAAAGAACTTAATAACAAAATAGGTGAACTCAATACATATATCATTTTATTAAAAAGAGCTATATGTTTCTCTTCCTTTCTTCAGTTTAGGAGAGGTATGTTCACATGTTGCGGCCCTGCTGTTTAAAGTGGAAGTCTGCACCAGACTGGGGTTCAACAAAGTTTCCTGTACTTCCATTCCATGTCAGTGGAATCAAAACTTTACAAAAAAGGTACATATATTAGGGAACAACTGTCTTGTATGATATATGTAGGCATAATTGGTACTTTTACTACCACAAATTTAAGTTAATATAACCAGTAAAACAGATATTTGCTAGCATATTTGAATAAAGTTTCTTTTCAAATTTTGAGTACTTGACGTAATAAATTAACATTAAATTCATTTTAATGTTTAAGATTCTAACACATTTTATTTATATTTGATTACAGGTTTCTTCGGCCACCTTGAAAGATATATCATTCCAGAGCCCAGATGTGACAACTTCAAATGTCAGCAACTGTGCAGAGTGTGGAACCAACCAAGTTTGCTGATACATCACCGTCCTTCAAAAGCTGAGGAAAACAAGTCCAAATGCTGTGATATTTAGAATTAATAACCCAAAACCTCAGCCCAAGTTGTGTGGGCCGTCCCTTCTACCAGTTCTTAGTAAACTGTACAGTGAGGAGAATTTGGCATTCTCGCAAGAGGAACTAGTTACACGGTGCAAAGAAATACTTACCAGTCTACATATTACTTCAGCACAGGCAGACAAATTGGAAAAAATGTCTCAGTTACAAAGCAAATGCTCCCTCTGATTTGAGTATCGGAAAGGGAGGTTAACTGCATCAAACTTTCATGAAATCATGCGTAATTATTGTGAGCAGTTATCAAGCACCTCGTTATTAAAGAAAATAATGCAGTATAACCCAGCAACAGATACATCTGCAACTCGGTGGAGAATTAAACATCAAGAAGATGCTCTCAAGAAGTACAAAAGTGAAATGATGGGACATCATGTAAATTTTGAATTGCAATCCAGTGGACTAATTATACATGAGGATTATCCGTTCCTGGCTGCATGTCCTGATGCTGTTATTACATGTGACTGTTGCGGTAAAGGAGTTGTCGAGGTGAAATGCCCCCACTCCCGCAGAGAAAATGATACCTGTAGTGTTGCTGACCCTTCATTTGTCTTGGAAAAACATTCCAGAAGTGACAAAATGTGTCCCCAATCATTGCAACCCTCACACAAATATTAGACACAGATTTAAGGGCAAATGGCTCTTACTAAATTAGACTAGTGTGACTTTGTGTGTTGGACAACCTGTGGGTTACATATTGAGCGTGTTCGAGCTGATTCTGAATTTGTCCTGAAAATGGAACAAACTTTGCGACTATATTTCCTCTACATCGTTCTTCCTGAACTTTTGACACAAAAACTCAAGTCAGAAACGGAATCACATGATATTCAAAAAACATACTGTTTTTGCGGTTTTGGTGAGGAACATGATGATATGATAGCATGCGATAACAAGGGCTGTCCTACAGAGTGGTACGACGTTCAATGTGTAGGACTAAAATTGGCACCTAAGGGAATATGGGTGTGCTTCAAACGTAAAGATTCCAAGACATCCAAAAGGAAAAGAAATAACTGATTGCACAAGGATGTATTCTACAGATTGTTTCTTTTATGTTCATTGTGACAGAATTGTAGCAAGATTCAAGACTTATAATTTGTAATATTACAGCAATGTTGTTCATAATGGATATTATACTTATGCATCATCTCACAGGATGATATTTGAAGAAAATAGTTACTATTTACACACATATGAGCAAAACCAAATGTTAATTTGTTGCACTATCGTCTAATGGAGGGGCAAAAATAGCTGCACATGACTAGTTTCATCTCTCTAGTTCTTATAAAAATCACAAAAATGCATGTTCAATAAAAAGTACATACAATATGTTACAACTGTGTTTGTTTTCTTAGAGAATAATGTTAGAGCTTATAACTTTTAAGGCATCCAAAATACAGTTCAGAGCAAAAACATTCTTTCCAGGTTAAATGTATACAAAAAATAATATTGGTAACATATATATCTCATTTCCATAGAAAATACAATGAATACCATCAAACCAGAGATAAAAAAGACAACACTGTAATTAAAAAGCTTAAGAGAAATATTGGTGTGTGGTCCAAGAGACAAGCTATTTACAAAAGTGGGTCATTCATGTTGACAATAGCACAGATTACTTTAAGAATTTTATCACATGTTGTCTCCGCATTGCAGCTAGGTCTTTTGGCTAGTGTCAATGGAAAAGTGTTCCTTGAAGAATTTCAAAATCTTTGATCCGACCTATAACACGTTCAACATGTATCCTGGCACGCGACATGAACCTAGATTCCTCCACCTCTTTTGCCAATAGTTGTTTTCTTTTTTGTGAAAGCTGGTACCATCAACTTTGCTCCCCTGAAAGAAAATTCTTCCACCATCGTGAACCCACGATCCGCAAGAACAGTGTCCCCAGGAAGTAGCTTCTCCAGCAGCCCCGATTTAAGAGTTATCTCTCGGTCATAGACTCGTCCTGCCCAGCATGTAGACAAGAATACCACTGCTCCAGTGGGACTAATGGCAACAAGCACCTTTACTGTGTTGTGTCTCCTATAATTAGAGTAGGTTTGTGCCCTGGCCTTTAACACTGACGGTATTTCATTGAAAATTTCAGTACAATATTTAATGCACCTAACCTTTCTAAGTTTATCATTCTAAAATACTTCAGGGAGTTCCATTTCATCACTTTCTGGCCACTTGACGAGTCCACCAACAGCAATGTACAATGCATGAAGCCAACAGTGAAAAATCTTGGTTTCTTGTGACACACTGGTATCAAACCGATAGGCTAAATCTTCCATTGCCAGATGTCTCCTCAACTTTATTAATGTCATTAAAAGTTCATTCTTGTGCTTTAGTTTTGTTTTGTGTCTCTTGGCATGAGTACACGTTTCTTCAAATAAACATACAAAGGTGACACAGTTTGGAAGACCTGTATAAAATTTTTATTTTCTTGTCGTTATGTTGCATATATTTAAATTCTATAGACTTTTGCTTCAGCGATTACATTAAAATGACATATTTTCCATCAGCATCCTTTAATTTCTTCATAAGTTCAACAGTTTTGCATTGTACTTCATTAAGTTCATGTAACTTTGCCGCCAAATCATTCAAAAGCACATCTTTCTCTTCCTGAAGTGTATCGAGCTGGGCTTTAAAATTTCTGTTCGTTGCCAGCATCCCTTGCAGAAGTGAAACATCAATGTCTGTCTGTGTTTAAGAATCACACATACTTATGTCTGTCTGTGTCGATGTACCAGGCACACTGTTCTCATCAACAGCATCAGTATTCAGACAAAGCAGAGCTTCAGCTGCAAGTGTTGTTTTTTTCGTATGCTCCTTTCAACCAAACGCTGATGCTCAACTTTGGCCTGAAGTTCATGGTCATACTTTTTGCCAACAGGGCTGTAGCTGAATATGGTTGGCACAAAGTCTGAGACTCCTGGGTCTCGAGATGGACAACTTATATATATATATATATATATATATATATATATATATATATATATATATATATATATATAAGAAAGAAAAATAAACTGGTTGCTACAAAACAGAAAAGCAATTTCTATGAAATCTAATTGTATTTTTTGCATTTTTTCATTTAAAGCATTTCTTTCTTGTAACCATTTATGGATTACCCATTTATTTTGAAGTGAATAAACACAAGAAACCCATAGTCCCTAAAACACCCACCCATCCTCACGCCTTCAGCACAAATGTTTAAACGATCGTTAAAAGATGGAGAAAAAAAGAAAACAAATTAATTTGCAGAGACATGCGATGTTTTCACATATATATCTTGATTTCTACCCAAATCTTTCATATATATCTTACCCTTAATGAAATGGTTACTCCATATCCTGGTGTGATCGGTGGGCAGCCAGTTTTCTCTGCACAGTGCACAGTGAGTAATAAACCCTTGGTGATGATCCGGAAGTGAAATCTGTGTTCCATTGCACGTTGGTTCCTTTACTGTCAAGCCTTTCAAAAAAATGCAGGTGAACCTTTGACAAGAATTTCACCGTGAAGTCATCTTTAAAGGCATTTTAGATTAACATATGATTTATACTGACTGTCACACAGTGGAAAGTTCAGTACTGAGAAACAAATGTAGAGAATATACAGTAAAATTAATTGTGTCCTATGGCCTGTCAGGACAGTATTGACTTAACTTTAAATTGCTATAAAATTTTCATTCTTAATGATAGACACATGCAATTTTCACACTTTGTGTATATTCACTGTAACAATTAGAAAATAAAATTAAAATTTTAATAAATTAATTTAAAAAATTCTAATTAATTTTTTTTTTAAATTTTAAAATGTCTTTTTTTCGCCATAAATTCACAGAAATGGTATCTGTTGGAGATGACATTCATTTTTGTTAGCAGCAATGTATTCCTATACCATATACAAGTTGCAATGGAGGATTTTTCAAAGCCTGTCAGCGAAAATATCTTTAAATTCAGTGCTAGCACATAATAGTGATTGTAGAATATGGATGGATGGATGGATGGATGGATGGATGGATCTGTTGAGTAAGAAGGAGAAACAAAGTGGTCTTTATATTAGTAGACCATGCTGGTATGACAGTGCTGTCTTAAATGCATTCCTTCCTTCATTTTTTCCTTCCTTCCTTCCTTCCTTCCATCCATCCATCCATCCATTCATTCATTCATTCATTCATTCATTCTCTCAGCAAGTAAGTCATTTCATGTTATTTTATTTTAGAATTTTTTAAGATTTATTTTTTAATTTTTAATTTCTTTATTTGTGTCTTCATATTCAGAGAAAGCTGTTTCGACCTCTCCATAGGTCTCATCAGGTGGTAATAAGTAACACAACTGCTTATAATATGCATTGTGTTACCTACGGATTTCCCTACTACAGTTTTCCCTTTTGTGCCATGTGTTCTTCAGGGTGTCCTTGAGCACTGTCATTTTGCACATGGAATTAAGATAATCTTTTCTATCTGCAGTGTCCATTGGCTCCTGCTAAACCTGTGCATAGGAGTGATCGCCCTTGGTGTCTAGCAGTCCTTTGGAGTAGTCAGACTTCCTATTGCCTTGCTGAGTCCTGTACCTCAGATGGGCCTGTATCATATTTCCTCGTCTTGCTAGAATACGTTGCCTGGTTTGTGGACGCTTTTGATACAACTGATGGTAAGTGCAGTCTTTATCCATTGTCTCCAGTGATCTCAGAGTCCTTGTTGAAAATTTCCCTCCCAAGTGTGTCACTTTTGTTTTCAGTGATGATCCCAGGCTGTTATTGAGTCTGTGTATTGTTGAATGCACTCTTGCCTCAAAGTTTCTGGAATAGTTCACATTTTTAGGTAATGAAACACTGATTGATCTGTTCACAGCCTCACATTTCTGTGTGTTCGTGTTCAGTCGCAGTCTTTCTACAACATCACAGGAGAGTTTCATTTTCAGAACTTCTAGCAGGATATTCTTATCATTTTCTGTCATGTTAAGATGAGTCACTTGATGAGGGCCCAGGTATGCTGATCGCATCCACCAGCTGTTAGTACTTCCTCCCCCACAGACCTTTGAATAATGCCGGAGTTTTGAGCAGTCCCCTGCATCATAGCGCAGAGTGGCATCCAGTACTTGGGGAAGCTGACATTTATTTTTTGTAACATCACCACTATTGTCCTCCATCAGTTGCTTGAAGATCAAACTGCAGCGTGCTTTAATGTCTTGGCTGAATATTTTCTGTTTGAGCCTTTTCCCTTCTCTTGTTCTTATTCCTGGAAACATGTTTTCACTAAATATTGCAGAATTACACCGTTTGAACTGTGAGCGACCCAATGGATGGGGTCCGACAGTCTTTCTACTTTGCACATTGGAAGCATCTTGGAAGCCAGCAGCAGCCTGTGCATCTCCATCTGTTGTTGCATGTCTAATGAGAATCTCTTGCAGCACAAACATTTTCCCTATTTCTCTTGCCATTTCATACTCTGAATGTGATGCAGCTGGTGACAGATTTGCTGTGCAGTCAACATGGCCTCCTGGACATTGCACATCAAAACCTTTCCCCTTCAGCCATGCTCTAGTCTAACACAGATTGGTTTCTACTGTATTCCCCAGAATGTATTGCTTTTCTGCAAGAGTTTCACAGGCAATTCCAACAGCTTGCGATGAACTTTGACCAGGTTTCTTTTCATGTCAAAATCTAATGGCATTGTATCTTGCGTCAAAAGCAACATTTATTTGCTCCGGATGTTGAACACCACGCATGACATTAACCTGTCTGACTAGTTTCAGTTTGTCTGTCATGTCAATTTCATTGAGCTCCACAGTTGCTTTGCCTACAGTGTTGGAGGCTCTTCGCATAGATGTTCTGCTAGGTGGCGGAATGTCAGTGGCTGCAAGCAAGTATCTAGCCCTGGTGTTGCCCATTGGTGTATCTTGTAGTCCAGCTTGAAACATCATATTTACAGCAGCAGGATTTGGCCCAGGTTTATTTGTTTTTATCTACTCATACAACTTATACTCTGGTGACTTAAAGCTGCAGTTTTTACACATCATAGTATGCTTCCAAGCAAGTCCCCATTTTCTTTTATTAGCAATTTGGAACTCTGGTCTGTCACATATGTTGACTTGCTTACCATGGCGATGAATGTCATTCCACATCTCAACATTGTTTGTTTTTTATGCAGATGATACGTGTCCCATCGTGCTCATTCAATTCTGTTTCTTTCAGGTCCAGTTTTGCTTTGGATGATGGTCGTAGAAATTTTGCAGACCCAGGTGTGCCATTACAGTCTGGTGCCTGAACTGACTGGAGACCCCCATTTGTCGGCTTTGTCACTGCTATGAGAGAGAACTTGTCTGCATCCATTCTTCTGGTCACTGGAACAGATGCAGCACTGGAACTTGGTAGAGTATCATCAGTCAGATATCTGACTCCTTTGTTATGTGGAATATATCCAGGTTTAAAACAAGTTGTCTTCCTCTTCTTGTACCCTTTCATGGTTTCCGTTACAATAAATGCATGTAAAATACAAGAAGTATTCTCCCTCTCTTACTTATATACCTAGGAAAATGGATGCTAGCTTGGTTTCAGAGAACTACACCAACTCTTCAATACTGTTGGAAGCCAAACATATGAGGGCTCCTCCCCTTCATGGGTGGAAACGATGTCATGGACTTGGTTAGTACCCCTAGCTTGCCTATTTAGATGCTACCGGATTTCAGGTGTTACCTTTGATTGACAGGCCCTGGTTTAATTACTTCACACCTGATAAAGAAACCATTGATGTTCATGATAAAGGAATGGAGAGACTTTGCCACAGAATAAAATTTGTCAATTTCAGGTTTTACATTTTCATTAAAATTTAAGTTAAATTTAAATTTTCATATAAAAATATGTATCATTTTTTAAAATTGAATTTTCTAGGAAAGTTTAACAGTCAAGTTTAATTTCTAGTATTTTCCAGATTGGTGTTAGGACTAAAAACTAATTGCAGTTTATTTGAAGTGTTTATCTTGATTAGCAAAATCACAATTAAACTTTAAGTGTTGTGCATTTTTGACATTCGGCCATTTGGAATTGGCTTGTGCTTGTGTTACAGTGGTGTCAGACAAAAGCCAGTAACTGTCCTATTCATGGATGAAATTCCTTAAAACTTGGCAGCAGTATTTAATAGACATCGATTTCATCACGGATGAAAGTTTTGTCCATGGAGGTGAAATTGTCTGACCCTGTCAGGCATCGGGTCACAATTAGTACTTCCAGTTCAGTACCCACGAATGTAGTTCTAGTCTATTTTTAGAAAATTTTTTCCTCTCTCATTTTGGAGGTGATATAAGAGTTTTATTTGTGCATTTTTGGTAGGGATTTAGAGGTAATTGTTTATTCTTGAGAATATGAGCTTATGGTGTGGTTGTCTGTGTATTTCGGCGACAGTGCACAGTGAGTTATAAGACCTTGGTGATGATCCGGAAGTGAAATCTGTGTTCCATTGCACGTTGGTTTGTTTACTGTCAAGCCTTTCAAAAAAAATGCAGGTGAACCTTTGACAAGAATTTCACCGTGAAGTCATCTTTGAAGGTATTTTAGATTAACATATGATTTGTATTGATTGTCACACAGTGGAAAGTTCAGTACTGAGAAACAAATGTAGAGAATATATAATAAAATTAGTTGTGTCCTATGGCCATATAATGCATAAACGAGCATGTTCCTCATTCGTAGCAAAATATGTGGAATAGAGACTCCGCAAGCAAACTTAAGAACATCAAACCCACTATTGATGTGTGGCATCGGTGTATAAAACAAAATCGGAATGACCAAGGGGCTACTGTGACGATCACAACACACATTCGGGGCTCGTGCATACCGCCTGAAGGGTAGACCTCGACCAGAGTGCATACCGTGACAGGGTAAGCTGAGAATGAAACTCATTCTTATTGAGTGTGTTAACTTCCACCGTGTGAGACAGGTATTTTGAGGTGCAATTAGAGACTGTATGTTGATATACCACCAGATAAACTTTTGAACTTTTTTGAGAGTTTATTTAACAGACTTTGATCACATATTGTAAGGATTTTATATGCTGCCTTTATCCTTTTATGTACATTTTCGGAACTGTAACATCTTTACGATTTACATAGAATCTTGTTATTCTTGATGCTTACATTTCCAAAGAATAAAACATCCAATCCATATCAGAATGCAAACATTCGTTGATGTTTAATCACAAACCTATAAAGTCTGAAGCGACGTAATTTTATCCTTTAAAATCAACGAAATTATACTAATGCGGGCTTTAATTACAATCAATAATGTTGTACTATGAGAGCGTGTTTTGGTATTTACACCTGGTTTCCCCATGGTGGCATTTCTTGTGTAAGAAATCGACGTCCTCTAAATGGACGAATAAACCGAGTCAACTTTAAAGTAAAACATGTGCATAATTGTATTCCGTAATCGACGGATGAGGATTAGATTCGAGCCAATACGAATCGTTAACACGTCTTAGAATTAGACCATAGAGATGCATCCTTCCCTGGACGAATGTACATATACATTATCTTATTTGTGTAACTCTTGTAATGACTGGAAGGTTGTCAGCCTGGGGGGTGGGGGTGTTTTTACCATCTTCAAAAGACGCTTCCTCTTCCTAAATATCTTATTCGAATCATGTAATGGAGAGTTTTATAACCAAAACCTTAATGTACAAATGCCTTCCATATATGCTTAATAAATTGCCTGATGATGCTGTAAAAGTATAGATTACAGATATTCATTATAAAAGCTATATTTGCATTAAATCTGGAATACTCTCACTTGACTGCGTAGAAAAATAGGCAGAACAGGATAACAAAGGAGAAGGAATTAACGTTCTATGATTATATTTAGGCAAACTTTTATAACTGCTATGTTTCTATGAGATATTAGCGAGCTGTGTGAACTCCAACAAACATGCGTACATTTACGTAAATAGACATTGTTCTTTGAAGATCAAATTAGATTATTCAAAATCGAATTTCTGCATAATGTAATGTGCACCTCTACGGACAAAATATTGTTAATTTATAAAAACAAAATCTTTTATTTCTTATAACAGCAGTCATCATCGTTTACTATTAAGCCCTTCAGACGGAACAGTGCTTCAAACATATTTGTATGTATTTAGTTTTGAAGAATGAATGAACGAGAAAGTATGCGCTGTCACTGATAACAAGAATATGAAACAGTATGAATTTAATATTGAAATCTCCGTAGAAAAATAATATTCGTTTTAATTTTGGTTTTTTGACAGATGGAACATATTACGCTTTAACTGTCATACACAATTTTATTCTTAACAATCTCAGAAGCATTCTGTAATTTTATATGTGTGTCTGTAATTGTATATAAAGATGTCTATGTTTTTGTTATGCTTAAACTGCATTTTACATTTTAAATTAGATATATCGACTATGGAGTCAGAAATACAGAATTCTTATCTCATGTCATCTTATGCCAAGTTATTTTTATAGGTTAACTATTTTAATTGATAATTTAATAGTTTGAGACCATAAGTGATTCGGGTTATCCTAGCATATTCGCAAGACGTATGTGCTCGATATGGTGTGGAATTGTAATGGGAAACAAAACCCGGTCGTAATAGACACAATTGTAATGAAATAATAATACGTACAGGTCCTGCGTGAACTGTGCCGAATGTTCGCCAGAAATCATTTCGCTTTGGCGGCATGATCCTTCTTGCAGATTGGTTTGATTCGATTGCATTGGCGGCATGGTCCTACTTGCAGATTGGTTTGATTCGATTGCATTTTGAACAGTGTAATTGTTTACTATCATCAATGTTTTACAAAAATGAAAAGTCGACCCTTCGTTCGAGTAGCGTCCACGGGATGAGTTTGATTACTTCGCTGGCTATGAATTGCTTTCCATGCATTTTAATTTCTTCTTCATCTACCGAGTCCAAAGAATTTTGCCACGCGACAAGATGATATTGGTAGTGTAGAACAACTATGCATTGGAAAGTTGCAAATGAAATCTTGAAGCCATTTAATTAAAGCATTTGAAACATGTATGTGTATTCAGTTTTGGCTTTATGATCTTGAACTAAGAAACAGAAAAGAGCGAAAACCAACAATTTTTTAAAATTCAACAAATAATTTATCTCCCTGAATACAAAGTGAAAATTTAAAATGAGCATACAGTATTGTTAATTAAGTCCCAAATAATCCTAAAAGTCAAAATGTATAGAGTTCTAAATGAATTCCATTGTTGTTCTGAATAATTCCAATACTGAACGTGCCGATGAGCCACTAGCCTCGAATGTGATAATCTGGCAACAGTCTTGATGTATCAATATGATATAATCCCAAATGTCCTTGAATGTATTCACAGTAATCCCCCCTCCCCAAAATAATATTATTGATCACTTTGTAATTACAGTAGATAATTCAAATAAATAAATCCTCTCAAATAAAACTGAATAAAACAATAAGACTGATTCCACCTCGATTGGTAAGGTATGAATGAGAAATATAATCAAGCTTAATATGATAACCTAAGATATAATTTAAGAACCAGGTTGATGGTCATTTTGTCATCAAATTCATTTCCAGAATATTCTAAGTTGTAGGTCTCTTACTTAAAACAGCAGACACACCGAGAATTCTCAAGGGGAACACCAACGTCCTAAATTCATACTCAAATAAACATGTTTACCTCCATTAAGAATGATATGAATATTTAAAATCATGGAGAAATTTTAGCTGTGTACAGATGTTATTTATAATATAAATATCACTAGTCAGGTAGGTCCTTAACTCGATTACTGACCAAAGTCAATCACACAAGTGTGTATGTGTATGTGTGTGTGTGTGTGTGTGTGTGTGTGTGTGTGTGTGTGTGTGTGTGTGTGTAATTTGGATTTTTAACATAGCTTTAACAATTTGTCAGTCATATCGCTACGATGTCTGCAGTGTGTTAATTCATAGTTTTGTCTAGCACTGGGGCATCATACCGCAGACATGTAGCATCATGTCCCATCCAGTCACATTATCCTGACACCAGACCGACCAGTCTTAACACTAAATTCTTAATGCTGAGCGCCAAGCGAGGCAGCTACTAGTACTATTTTTATAAGTCTTTGGTATTACTCGGCCGGGGTTCGAACCCGCGACCTGCCGCATCCGAGGCGGACGCTCTGACCACTTAGGCCACCAATCACAAAAATATCATTCACAAATTATAGATATATATAGCTTATATCGCCAACACACAGTCCAAATTAAATATACATAATAATTGCAACTATCATGAACACTTGAAAGAGAAAAAATCTCTAAAGTGGCTTAGGTATATAAGAAGATCGTAATGCTTTCAAGTAAGTCTGAATATTGTAATGTGCTTTGAAGTTGTGTACATTTACATGTAAGTCGCGTAAATAGTAGTATAGGGATAGGATATAGCATCAGAACACAAAAATGTATGGACATGATGTTAAACCTATGAACATTTTGTATTAGCTCGGTGGGAGATTGACAATAGACCTTCAACTTGGTTGACCGCTTCTGTAGCCTAAGTGGTTAGAGAGTCAGCTTTATATATCCAACAGGAATTAAAAAGAGGGAATAGGCTCAATGACGTCAAGTCAGGTTTACAGTTTGCAATAGCGGTTTTGTTTTTGTCATACTGGACATTAATCAGCTATCTATTGTCGTATTGTCTCTTCTATAAATAGACCACATTGGAATGCGTACAAGATCGAACAAAGGCTACATGTTGTAAGAATGTTTAGCAAGACTTTGCGAAATATATCATCTCTGTCTGTGTGTGTGTGTGTGTGTCTCTCTCTCTCTCTCTCTCTCTCTCTCTCTCTCTCTCTGTTTTGCAATCGTTATTGCAATGGAAGTGGATCGTACATAGTTCTGTCATGTTTGTGAGTGAAGGCTGGCGCGAAACTGAATGGGTTAGAAACCGACTACTGTACTAGACTACACATCTGATTTGACAATATAGATTAAATAGGGAAAAAATTTGAAGTATGTCAGAGGACTCTCACTGACGACAAATTAAGGGTGAGTGTGCAAGATTATTAGATACCTTTTTACAGAGTATTTTTGGCGAAGAAAATTTATATCAGTTTATCTTGTGAAGTAAATGTTGACGAAGAAGTTTCTTAACATCAGTTAGAAGAAACATATGACTTTCTACCTACCTACCTACCTACCTACCTACCTACCTACCTACCTACCTATCTTCATACATACATACATACATACATACATACATACATACATACATACATACATACATACATACATAGATTTTGCAAAATGAAATGCAGGAGATATTAGCATTTTGTTGTGAATACACACAATGATAAAAGACGTAGACACACAAAACACCTCTCTCATTTTCTCGGCCTCATGTTGCCAGTAATTAAAAGTACCGTTAAAATAAATCAAAATCAAACTCGTTCTCAGAGACCAACAAGTGGCACAGAATAGTTCAATGTTCATGCTGCATGAAGTTGGTTTGGTTCTTCACTTTCTTGCAATTAAACTGTTTTCTTTGTGCCGCCCTTGATTTAATACACTCGCTAGCATGTTACCCACTGTCGCTTCGATAAACACTGGCAGAAAGTATGTTGCAAAAGATCTTATATCATCATTCTATGAGACTTGTTTGGTTGTTAGTTTTCGTTTTGCCACAATTGATCTAATACACTCCCACTGCCGCTTCAATAAAACTTGGCATAATGTATGTTGCGAACTATCCAGTGTGAATGCTGTTTGGAATACATTTGGTTCTTCACTGTGCAGAAATGTACTGGAGAGTGTTTACTTGTCCAAATAGAATTATTTATTTCGTGGCGTAACAAGCTCGATAGCTAACGGAAAGCACTTCCCTCTGTCATGCTCTGTCATTCAGCATCGCGGAAACATACTTCTTCATACCATTCTGTAAAAAAGGTTTTAATATTCAATCAAATAATAATTCAAATAATCGTCTTTGTCTTTCAAAGGAATTTTAAGACAAGTCATGTAGATATACAGGCTATATTTGTATTGGAGTCTTTTGAAATACGCAAAACTAGCTTTGAGTGTGCTTTCGTATGATAATAATAACGGCACTTCAGGACAGTCAACAGATATACATAGTACATAAAACTCAAACGTGTTAGGGTAAAACGAAGTACAACACTGTTCCAACGAACGATGAGACTTACGTTTCCCTCTAAACGAATAAAAACGCTGTTTTCAAAAACTGTTTTCACTAGCAGCAACACGATTTTGTAAAGAATAGAACAATAAGGATATAAATATTTGTATAGAAAATCTCTTGAAATCCTCACTTACCCCAATTTAAAGTGTACCCCATTGTTGAAACAACATATTTAAATGCAATATTGCATTATCTGTCTATATTGGCATAAAAGTCGAATCCAACTGCTAAATGCATAGAAATAGATCTGCAGTCACATAATGTGCCTGCAGGTCTGAGTCTATCCAGTTAGCCAGGAGTAATTAGAAGAACAAGAAAATAGCCCCTAATCTTCCAGCAGATTTTGCGACGGCAGATTAAGGTCTGTGTTTCTTGCAGTTCGACCCGATTTATCAGCGAGTACAGACGGCATGGGAAAAATATGTCTGTAGAACATTACATACAAATCCATAGGATATGACCTGAGCAGCAACACCGCTAAATCTGCTATCATAATCTGTAAGCAGTAAGCAGAGATCTTGATGTTGCATTTTTATACTACCATCGTACTAGAGCGTATATCATTACCTAAATAGACATGTCCGTTAGACGGTTTACACTAAAAATCTTCACTACAAAGTGGAACCTCAGATAACGGCATAATATTCAACTTTTGTGACTTAAAGCCCGTGCTTCCAGTCTTTAGTAGTGTTCACCAAACCATTCACAAATGAAAAAAAGGTTCATTCATTAGCAACCGCATCATTTTTAATCCTCCAATATATGGGCTGAGCACAGAGAAATCATCAGCAAAACTAAATGAAATTATTAAATAAATAAACCACCGATATTACATCAAACACGTGATTTATTCCAGGCATGACTAAGGTTATTAATGTATACATTAAATATAAATGGAGACGCCTTCGTCTAGTGCCGCACAGCAATAGTCACCTGCAGAGGTTTAGAAAATACTCGACCACACTGAACTCAAACATGCCGCTTGCTGTACCAATTATGTCGAATACTGCAACATCTAATGGACTACTTTTTATCAATCAGTTTTCTGAATAGGATTCAGTGATTAATTCTATCAAATGTTTTGTTCGCAGTTAAAAATAAAAGATAAAATAGACCATCATTATCAACATAGTAAATAGTCGTTTTTATAAATGCAAACAAGCACATATCA
This sequence comes from Megalonaias nervosa, assembly GCA_016617855.1. Lineage (NCBI taxonomy): Eukaryota > Metazoa > Mollusca > Bivalvia > Unionida > Unionidae > Megalonaias > Megalonaias nervosa. The sequence goes on along the minus strand of JAECUM010015731.1, from coordinate 1,666 downwards.
GTGGATAGATGTCATCTGAAGACACATTGATCGCATGTGAACTTTATTTCACATCTTTAAAATTTTTCAGCAGAAGGAAAGTGTTAAAAACGTAAAATGTTGATACATGACCTTTGTCTTTGATATAGAATCTCCAGTGTGGTACGCGACACTACTTCCGGTGGTGATGTATAAATATAGCAAGCTTTATCAGTTAATCCCAAACAGATTTAAAGTAATAGAGAGAAAGGGAAGTTTGATGAAAAACGGCTTTAAAGTCATAGAGAGAAAATGAAGTGTGATGAAAAACGGCTTTCAAGTCATAGAGAGAAAGGGAAGTGTGATGAAAAATGCAGAACATTGAGCTATGACTTTTGACGACCTTGAAGATAACAACCCCTAATGTGCTAAGCGACACATTTTCTAGTGATGATGTACAAGTATACCACGTTTCATCCCTTAATCTCAAACAGCTTTAAAGTTTCAGATCGGAAGGTAATGTGTAATGAAATTTCAGCATACTGATCCATAACCTTAACCTACATGATAGGACCCCAATTCGTACGTGACACACCTTGTAGTGATGATGTATAAGTACACAAGAGTTGTAGGGGCCCCGAGTGGCCGAGTGGTCTAAAGCGCTGATCGTTACGGATCACTGCCATCTCACCTCTGTCTGCGTGGGTTCGAGTCCAGGCTCGGCTAACGCGGGTACGTGAGAAAGCCTGCCAGTAGCTTCTCGTGGGTCGGTGGTTCTTCCCGGGGTTTTCCAGGGTTCTTCCTCCACCATTAATACTGGCCGCCATGTATAGCCTATCTAGTGCTGAAAAATGGCGTTAAACCCTATAACAACAACAACAACAACAAGAGTTGTATCCCTTGATCTCACACGTCTCTAAAGTTTTGGACCGGAATCGAACGTTTGACGAGGGGGCCGACAAAAACTACTAGATATCATTTCCGCGATTATTTCAAAAAGGCAGGAGACAATAAGCTGATGCATTCCACGTTTCGAACGATCCAATTTCAATTCAGCAATAGTTCGGCTGATCTCGTGCACACTAACATAATGAATATCATCAAGTGCTGTTTATATTTTCAAGTCTGACAGAACGCAACCCTTGTGTATATCTACATAAACACTTTTAAGATTCTCACGACATACACACTTCCCAAAACTTAGTTGCTGATGTCTTCACAATACAACTTCTGAAGATACAAGTCAATCTCACAAATACACACAGACACAGAAGCACACACGCACACACATAATGAAATGCAGACTTGCAAGAAGATCGGTTTAAAATACGCCTTGTAAGAAAAGAAATAAAAGGTTATATGCATTCTCTCTCTCAGTTCACATTATATGTCCTTATTCAAAAATTACAAAAATATCCTACCAATTCAAGATGTGTTAGATCAATAACCCTTAGACATGGGCGCCCGCAGCATGGGTTAAGGGGGGTCACGTGACCCCCCCTAGAAATCATACTGCAAATATATATATATATATATATATATATATATATATATATATATATATATATATATATATATAAATTCCGACAAGTTTAATCATGCAAATAAAGCTGAAAATATGTCACAAGATTCTGTTCAAAATGCTTAATAAATATTAGCTTTAGTTTCAGACTGCTTCTTATACTAACTCTCCCGGCCGTGACTGACT
>JAECUM010015730.1:0-32854 GCA_016617855.1 Megalonaias nervosa | reverse complement strand
ATACATTTGTGATCAGATTTTACATTAATTATTCATCAGACGTACTCATGTGCTCATTCACGTTTGGACTAATACACTGCTTTGGAGTACTGTTGACACTCTCCAAGACATTCTAGATCGCATCATTGTGTCATTTCAAGACATTCAAGACTATTGGAATTCATTCGGAACATTCCATATTTTGGACTTGTGATAGGACATTTAGGATAATCTGAGATTTAATTCAAAATAATGTGTGTGTGTGTGTGTGTGTGTGTGTGTGTGTGTGATTTAGACTTTTAACGTAGCTTTGACAATTTTTCAGTCATATTGCAACGATGTCTGCAGTGTGACAGTTTATAGTGATGTCTAGCACTGGGGCATCATGCCGCAGACATGTGACATGATGTCCCACCCAGTCACATTTATCCTGACACAAGGTCAACCATTCCTAACATTAACCTCTTAATGCTGAGCGCCAAGCGAGGCAGCTGTTAGTAGCATTCTTTTAAAAAAAGTCTTTGGTATGACTCGGCCGGTGTTCGAACCCGCGACCGACTCGGCCGGTGTTCGAACCCGCGACCTCCCGCATCCGAGGCGGACGCTCTAATCACTAGGCCACCGGAGCGGTCTCCAAAATAATGTAAGTGTCCCTTATATTTTCACTTTGTATAGTAGAGAAATAATTTGTTGATTTTGCTTAAATCCTTAGTTTTACTTTCTTTCTGTTCCACAATTTAACATCTAGAGTAATAACAATTTTGAAAGTGATTTGAGGACAGGGGTATCTTATTCGGCGGGCAATCATCAGTATTGCATAGAACTGTATCCGATTCTGTTGTTTTTCCCCTCACCATACTCAGGCACACGATTAGTGCTGGACGGAGAACGCCCATGCATTCCTTCACCAGCTTTAACACTACATGAAATATATATATATATATATATATATATATATATATATATATATATATATATATATATATATATATATATATATATAGATAGATAGATAGATAGATAGATAGATAGATATAGTTACCCCAATTTGGCGCCCCCGGAACTACGATGAAGGAATAGTAAATGATGATCGAAAGGGGTTAAAATCTTGTGTTTAATTATAAGATAGTTCATTTTAGATATGTACTTTATATTAATCAATTTACTTGAGATGACCCGACGATAATGGTCACGCTTTCTGTATGATTAAAGTACTCCTAACCAACTCGACTTTAGCGGGTGTTTGATTTATTGGTATGGGTCAGAATGTTTTTTTAAATATAGGACTTGTATGTACCTTGAAAATATACTTTTGCTTGAACTATGCTTGTCCGAGATTCTGTATGGCAAAGGCATTGCAGCGTACTTATTGCACATAGTTGTGCACGATGTGATTTATGTTTAACATTTCACAAGCCATCGGGTGCTGTGGGATGAATGTAAGAATATGTCAAATTTGATTGGCTTTGTGATTAATAAGTGAATAACGATCCAACATGGTTGGTTTTATTAAACCTTTTTGTAATACTCGATAAAGAGTTCAGACCAACATACTTCATCTGCAACATCCGAACAACTTCTAGTATCTAAGAAAACCATTTCCCCAATCCTACGGCATTCTTTTCTCCATTAGAAATTTGATTTTAGTCGGAGCAGTTAGGGAATAACCTAATTTTATTATTTGCCAGACATTACCCTAGAGCTTTTGTTTTACCTGCAATGACTTTTTTCTTAAGCAAAGTGTATTTATTCCAACTAAATTAGTGATATATTTGTACAAGTTGTTTCAGAAACGTCATATTTAATCTACAAAAATTGTTATTGAGTCTGGTTGTAAAGCCCGCAATTAGAGTTGCTATTAGACTTTGCTGGAAACGTCATTTGTGTTTCTCATGTGCAATGAATGTTTTAGTGGAGAGAGAGAGAGAGAGAGAGAGAGAGAGAGAGAGAGAGAGAGAGAGAGAGGATAGTACTTACTTGGTGGGCATTTGTGTGTGTTACACGTTTGACTTCGAACCGTGCTTGGGAGAGAACAATAAGTACCTCTGCATTGGTATGTACAAGATTGTGAACCTCCATCACAAGACTGGGAGCACAAACCACATGACAGCAGAGTGTTTGCTACAATTGTGGAAACGAGTGAATTTAATAATAATGATATGGAGCAAAATTTCATACATTCGTTGAAACGTTAAGGAGCAAAGATTTACATTGGTTCCGACGCGTGATGGATCACTGTTGCAATATAGGGATGGCATTCTTCCATGGCAAATTACTGTACACCGTAGTTAGATTACATCCATTTTATTCTGAGGTCTCACATGAATCATAGTTTTGACCAAACGTCTTTATTGTTGTATTATATAAGAAAACGTGAACCGCATGTTATACGCGAGCCCCATATTTAGTAGCACGTTATATAAATAATCGAAATTCTTGTGCACAACCTTTTTATTCAATCATAATAACTTATCCACATGTCCTGATGATGACAAAATTAATGGATTTCTTCCTTACCTCAAGAACTAACTATCAACCACATTTGATCCGGGTCTATAGTGTAGAACCATGACATTGTGAGAAAACCATTTTACTCTCTCAATCACAGTGACCTTGACCTTTCATCTCAAAGTCAGTATCCCTCTTCCTTACTCCAAGTGCAAACTATCCACAAAGTTTGGACAAGGTATGTGATTTGGAACTAATGATAAGGTTTGGAAGCTGTAAATGGTGGACAATTCCAGTTATTGTGTGCAAACCATTATTTTCTTTCAAAATGAGTTTGACCAGTAATTGATAAGGTTCTTATTCCAAGTGCAAATCATCCACACGTTTAGCAGGTCGTGGGTTCGATCCCCGGTCGAGTCATACCAAAGACTTACAAAAATGGTACTAACAGCTGCCTCGCTTGGCGCTCAGCGTTAAGAGGTCAGTGTTAGAACTGGTCAGCCTGGTGTCAGGATAATGTGACTGGGTGGGACATCATGCTACATGTTTGCGGCATGATGCCCCAGTGCTAGACATCACTATAAACTGCCACACTGCAGACATCGTAGCGATATGACTGAAAAATTGTTAAAGCTACGTTAAAAATCATAATCACATCACATCACATCCACACGTTTAGCAACTACAGATGGTACAGTACTCGAATTATTGTGCACAAACCATATTTTCTTATTTCGGTCAAAGACACCTTGATCTTTAACCTCAGATCAATAACCTTTTTCCATACCGCACGTGTAGGCCATATTTGACTGAGGTATGTGTGCATAACTAATGTTATTACGTGGAAACCATTATTCTTTCAATTATAATGACCATGACCTTTGACATTTTTACCTCCATTCGAAGTGGTTCTTCTTTACCACAAGAGCAAGCAATCCACAACGTGTGCTAACGGTTAAGAATTCGAGCCATTGTGCAGAACCTAAATTTTTTTCTTTGAGCCAAAGCGCTCTTAACTTTTAACCATTAAACCTCGAAATCAACAGAATTCTTCCTTACCCCAAGTGCAAGCCATAAACAAACCTTGATAGCTGCGAATGGTAAAATATTCTGGTTATTATATTATCGTAAGAGTTATCAAAGCATGCATACTGGGCGACATATACATTGTAACACATTCTTGATCATTATTTTTCCATAGCGTAGGAAGAGGAACTTTTTTAAATTTTGGCCACGAAAATTGCTTCAAAAGCAGTTTCAACCAAAATTCAAGTTTTCTCCCAGTTGGAATCATGTGCGTCGTAGGCCAATGTTCTTATAAAGTACGTTCTGGAGTTCCCTTGCATTATATTACGTTTTGACCAAATCTTTGCTTTTGGGGGTGGATCTTTAACAAATTTAATTAAACCTACTGACTGTAATCACTTTTCTTCTACCGTTTGTACCCATAAATCGATACTGTTTTGCCCAAATTCCCAAGACTATTAAGTGATGTATACGGGGGAGGGGGGGGGGGTGTTCTAATTTGACTGAATCCACATTTAAAAGTATTTTCATGCAAATTTCTAACTTTTAGTCTTTAAGCTCTAACTATGCTATTAAATTATAAGCGCTATTCGCACAGTGTTTTGTTTAAACTAATCTCCCGAATTTTTATGAAAAACCGTACGTTAGTAACATCGCATTCCACCGGTACCCCCATTTCTTTTAATGAAATGTCATTGGCCATGCTCACTGAAAAACCTTAAGCCATCATCAGATTAAATTTTTAAAAAATCACCGACCTCTGACCCCCAAAATATTTGCAAAACCGTCAGCCACTACTTCCCAGTGTTTATGAAAAATCATCGGTCACTAAACCCCATATTGCATGAAAATCACAGGACGATCGCAAAGAAAAACTGCCAAGAAAAACTAGGCAGCCAGACCCAAAACTTTACTAAAATGGTAAGTAACCAAGTTCTAATTGTTTATTAAAAATTGTTGTCCATTAACACTCAAAATGTTATTTAAAACCATTGGCTGCTAACACAAATTTGTATTAAAATCTATCTACCATAAACAATCAAACTTATATGAATTCCAAACCCATCTTCCTATACTCTAAAATTTTGTGATTTCTAAATTCAAAATTTGGTCCTGATTTTGTTAGATGACAGTCCTGCATTATTATAATAGTTAAAGACAAATACCTTAAAGTCGAGCGATACGACACAAAAGGGGAGAGGGTCTTTATATCTCCCGATTTCTGTAAATCCAAATAGTATCATACAGGGTTTATAAAGCTGGTTTAGAAACATAAGGTCGTAAAAGGCCGACCAACGAACACCACCACAAACTATCTTATTTTTCACTTATTTAAAACAATAAATAAAATAAACTTTTTATGATTTATCATTCTTGTCCTCGTGATCTTTTACTCGTGACTAACGGTCATTTCTACTGCATACGTCGTACTAAATTGGTAAGAATGTTACAGCCTAAATCGTACCAAATGTTAAATTTTCAAACTTAATGTAACATATTATTTGGATGTACCGAACTTAAAGCTAATACAATCGGAAAGCCCCTCATTGCGCGCTGCTTTGCTCCGCTTTGACGTGTGGATTTTTTAACTAAAGATTTTAGTAATAATAGTTTAAAAAACCAAGACTATTTGTTAATGATATTTTCAATTAAGATATTGAATTTTAAATTAAAAGTAATGAAATTAGAACATAGGAGAAGTGGGCGGATTATTTCATAAAACTTTGAGTGCTAGTGGTCAATAGTTTCTAAATAAAATTCTGAGTGTTAATGGAAAAAGATTTTTTTGCAAACTTCTGTCTGACAATGTGTGATGGTTTCTTATTAAAATAATTTGGATAAGTGGACTACGGTTCTACATGAAACGTTGGGGGAGTTTATGGCCAACAGTTCTTTATTGGCTAGCAGTTTTTCATAACTTTTCAGGGTTAGTGCCGCGAATTTTCATAAATTTAAGGGGATTTGTGGCTGTTATATTTCACAACATATTGTTGGTTAGTGGTCGATCGTTTAATAGCTTGTTATCACATATCTTTAACGAAACATTTGTTGGTGACAATAACCAATCCTTTTTAATACAGTTTTGGATCTTAGTGATATTCGGTTTTCATAAAATTGTGGCAGATAGATTAACATAACGTTTAGGCTGTTAGTGGCCAATTTATTTACATAAATTCGGGGGTAGGGGGTTATTGTTCCACAGATTTAAATCAGTCTTTTCAGAGTTAGAGGCCAATAATATTTCAAAAAATGTTTGAATTTAGTGTTCTACCGCTCTCGTCCAAATCTTCATAAAACCACTAGGCCAATAACGCTCAAAATTTAGTAACATAGTAAAGATTCAAAGACTAGCAAGTTAGATCTTTGTGTGAAAATGGTTTTAAAGATGTTAGTACAAAAGTAGTCGAAAAGTGCTTTCAAACAGGGGCCTTAGTCAGAAAACATTCGACCTACAATAGATAAATACGAGTTTAAAAAATGGAGTATCATGTACAGTTTGTCTAGGAGGCACGCTTTTCTAACTACATGTTGTTATACAGAAAGGAAATTCTTAGAAGACAGACGGACGGACAGCATCATCTTATAATACACTTCACCGCGCTTATAAAACGAATACATTTGTTGCTTCTTATAGCAGATCTTACTAAGCATGTGACAGGCAAAAGATGCAAAAACTTCTTTGAAAAAGCAAATTACTTCACAAGAAATGTTCAGTGTTCTACCTAATGTTGTTGCAGACCACTGTAACAAACACATAAAATGAAATACTTCCTGGTTGGAGGTGTGGAAAGGAAAAGTTGACGTACGTCTGTACAACTTTATATTTATAACTAAATACTCAGTGATCATAATATATCACAGGTCAGAATATAAACTGACATTTAGATCATATTCATTTAATGTGACACTTCATATGAATTTTATAGCATGTGGGTGATAAACTTAATAAATTTATATCATAAGTAGACGACGTTCGGCGATCAAGACGTGAAAACCATTTGATAAGTTTAGCTCGTAAATTTCACACACACACACACACACACACACACACACACACACACATATATATATATATATATATATATATATATATATATATATATATATATATATATATAAATATATATATGTATATTGTTATGTATATTTAATTTAATTGTTTGCATGTTATGTTCTTTTTTAAATTTATTTCATTACATGCTATTGTAATGTAACATTGTATGCTGGATTTGACCTTGTCCAAAACTGAGTTCATTTCTGCTTGACATGACTGACTTGTTTTTTTAAAAAAATTTGTGTAAACAACTAATACATACCTAAATTATTCTCTCTATGTATGGGCTTAATATCAGGATCATTGTTAATAGAACAAATAAATATGTTTGCTTGGGTCTATGTTTTGGAATTTCCGGAGTGTAATCCAGGTTATGGTTTTGATTTTGAAAACATCTGGATCATCCAAGAAGGTTATTTTCCATTAGGTAATTTTTGTTTAGAAAATGCTAATTGTGACCTGAGGTTAAGTAGAGAATTATATAATCTTGTAGCTGAGAGGAAGTTTTCCTTCGTGCTTTAAGTCTTAGCACAATCAAGTTGTATTCTACATTGTGACTAGTATTTTCTTTATTTATTTCGGGCTGGAATCTTTTTCTTCAAATTATTGAATTCAAATGATTATTTTCTCTGGAAATACATAATTGCTCTAATAAGAATTCTTGGATGAAGACATTCACCGGAATTTATACTGAATTCAAACCTGGAATTATATTACTGTGATTCAACAAAAGACTTGACACACCAACACTCTATAAGCTATAACAGACACGTCATCGCCTTCAGTTTTTGGATTCTTCTGGACTTGTACTGAGTTTTATTCAGGACTTTAAATTACTAGGACTCGTGTCTGTAATTCTTGGATTATTTTGGATTTAATTCGCAATACCGTAAGTTCTTTTTCCTCATTTTCACTTTGTATTCTAGGGAAATAAATTATTTGTTATATTTTACATAGCTTGTTGTCTTTCACTCTTTTCTGTGTGTGTGTGTGTGTGTGTGTGTGTGTGTGTGTGTGTGTGTGAGAGAGAGAGAGAGAGAGAGAGAGAGAGAGAGAGAGAGAGAGAGAGAGAGAGAGAGAGAGAGAGAGAGAGAGTGTTCCTAATAATCCTAAGAGATATAAACTGAAGTATAATATTGCACATGTGTAAGTTTAAAAAATTATTTTGTTTCTTCACTCAGCTTCATACATACAACATTAATTAATTATGTTATACTTTATCAAATTAAGTGTATACACCTTTTACGCATGCCATTACAACTGACGCATGCAAAGAGCATCTAAAAATCTATTCAGACTTGCACTCGTCTGCTAAGTAATTGAAGCACATATGATGGATGGACTAGAAACAATAAAACACATAATTGAATGAACTACTATAAAATGGTTGACTGAGTGAAGTATAAAACACGATGCCGAATGAACTACAACAGACTGGTTAATTTAATTGAGTCTAACGGCACTTTAGTATATAAATATAATGCTGATGCAATAGGAGTAAAGTACTTACACGAAGGAAAATCATGCTAGCCGTTCTATGTTAGCCTCGGCCGAATTTGTCAGTCCGTCAAATTAGCCAATGAACCACCGAGGTTCCTAAACTAAAATCCCTTCTCGCTATAAAATCGATTGTTGGGTACAGTTTGTTTTTATTTCAGAAGGAAAAACTAGAAACAAACCGCAGCTACATACACACTAAACACGGGGTATAAACGGGAAATTTTCAAAACAAATCCAGCGTTGTCGATAAACAAGAAAACAAAAAAAGTATCTAGCTGATTTTCCTTATTAGCTTTAAAGCAATAATCTCACTGCCACATTCTTATCAACTCACAGGGTCCTTCCACAAATGATTCAAAGGCAGACTAAAAACTCTTTGTACATATCAGTTATTCTCTCCCCCACCCTCTCCAAAACTATACAGATTCTAACAAGAACAACCTAGTAGAAGGTATGAAACAGTATGCACTTACTAAGGCACTAGTTTACGGGTAAAATCACATTTGTACTGCACTAGCACCTTAAAAACTGGGTTGCACGCATGTACTATTGATCAAGAGGAGAGAGTTTGTCAAATCTGCTTAGACCCTTTCTCAAAAAAGGACAAAATAAATCTATGACAAAATGACCTTTTGAGAAACTATACTTACTACAATAAGCCGTTTTGGTGCATGAAACTGCAACAGACCTGAAAGCGTAAATGTTTACCAAAAGAGTGAAATGAATTCTAATGACACGGTAATTAGGAACATTGGAAGATACAGGACATGTTAACTAACTCAGATTTGTTTTTAACAAGACGAGCATTATAACCTCTAAAGTTTATATAAAAAGTCGAGACAAAAATAACTTAGAAATCACTTTTGAAAAATGTTAATATTGTCCTTAATATAGGCATATTTTAATCTTAATTCTGCAGTTTAAAACTGAATTCGAATCACATTTCATACGATTTTACTAAGTCCCTTTGATATCAGTCATCACAGAGAAGCTTACAGCGATCATTAATAAACGTTCATCACATCAGCTTGGGCAACCGGGTATGGATTATATTTCAAGGCAAATCAAGATAATCAATTAAGTCGATGAAATGGGACTTAATGTCATCAAACATTTGTTGGCTCGATAATAAACTGTGATACTTTTGTGGAGGAATAAATAAAAAGTACATCGTAAAAAGCAAACATTCAATACAGCACAGAATAACGTATTGTAAGAGATAAAAAATACAAAACATTCCATGATCACAAAACCTACCTGTAACGGCCACATCTGGACCACCATCCGCATGATATTGTGTAATGTTCTAGATTATAACACGTGGTCGTGTAGGTGCAGTCTTGGCTGGAAAAGTACAAATAAGTATGGTACGAAACATCAGTTTTCATCGGAAAGACTACCGTTGCAAAGTACTGTATCAACTGATTCTATTCATGTTTCTAATCTTCAAAACCACTGATGACTGATATTTAAATTATTCAAACCTTTTGCTTTATTTTCTTTTGTTCTGTGGTAGATACAAATGACTTTAAACATGTTAAACCGGAAATGTGGTGGCGGTGTGTTTTGTGTGTGGGTGTGGGTGTGCGTGTGTGTGTATTGGAGGGAGGGCGTGTAGGTTTTGTCACTTCTTTTCCGAAATTCTAAATCCCGTTACCGTAAAATCTTGTTGTTTTACAAAGACATCACTGGAAAGCGACCATTACAATACAGGCTACACGTATCAAACCCTTCTCAGTTACAGCTACAAACTGACAACACAAAGTGGAATAAACCAGGTTTTGCACTTTCAAGATTCTACAGGGTCCTTTGGCAGATGCAAATACTCATGAAAAATGCAAGTGCAAAACACAGAATAAAAAACAGAAAAATGTGCAGGTAGGAAATGTAAATTAAATTCCTATATTTACGAAAGGAGTATAAATTTCACACTGTGAACTGCTTGACACATATTGATCGTTTGGTCGAAAAGCAGAGAATGACTAAGAAACAAGAAAACCATTCCATGCAGAGAGCCACACTGTCGCCACCTACGACGAAGTAAAAAGTAGTCCATTTGTACATTTTATCCAGGATGTATTATAGTTGTCATTGTAATCTTTTATGCAATCCTAATAATAATAATAATAACAATAATAATAATAATAATAATAATAATAATAATAATAATAATAATAATAAGGAGAAGAAGAAGAAGATGATGATGATGAAGAAGAAGAAGAAGAAAGACCGTGACTTTGATCAAACGTTATTGGTGGGAAGAATGAATATATTATAAATGTATAAGACGGATTTGCGCTAGTTTGTGGCTTTGTGGGTTTAATGTAATTTTGCAGCACATGACAACTATACCTATGGCCAGTATACCTGATGGAGAAAGTACCCGTTAGATCCCCAACCCACGGGAAGCTACTGGTAAGCTTTATCACAGAGACTGGAAACCACGCCGACGAAGGTGAGATGTCAGTGATCTATAAAAGTGAGCGCCTTAGACCACTCGGCCACCAGGGACCCCTGTCTTGCATGAATGACAATCATAATAATGCAGGAAAACGCTGGAGAAATCGCATTTTTCACTGCAAATTGCAACACAAAATTAAATGACAATAGAAATTAGGGTGCAGTCTTTCGAAAAAGACTGCAAACATGACAACACAAAGATTCACGTTAGAATGCAGAAATAAACAAAACTAGGAGCCACCTCCTTACAGGTAAACTCACAATAATTAAAGGAACACTAATGCATAATATAAAAAATACAAATTCCAGAAAATTTTAGGGAATTGCAGTCCTTGTAAAAACACAATTTTCTGACCCATAAAGTTATTATTTTTCGACATTTTAATCTAAGAGAAAGAAAAAAGGAAGCAAAATAAAACTTTTTAAATTTTATGCACGAGTGCTTCTTTAAAATCTGTTGTTTTATCATGTTACTCTCTGACACGTGTTGGAGCGTTCTGGCATGTGCTATAGTATCCCCCACACCCTCAATGTTGTATGCATTGTTCACAGTATCTCTCCGCGCAAGAAATTTGTGATTGAAGATAAAACAAATATCATTATTTTTGCATGAAAACATTCATTATTTTGACAAAATTCACAATTTGAAGTATTATATGTACTATCTAAATTTGTCAAATGTCGCTGTACTAAACAAATTTAAAATTTCGGAAATTCATTTTATCGATGTAGCCATGTAGCCGTTAATTGCATTAACACAAAATGGAGAAACAAATCTAATCCAAAAATCGAAGCTTTTTGTCTTAGAAATATACATAATAGAAAATCTACTTTTTTGAGCAGATATTAGGAAATATTTCACTCGTGAAGTGAAAACATTTTCTATTGTCACTCGTGACTCACCACTGCAACAGTACAGTGTTTTCAACGCACTCGTGAAATATTTTTTATATGTACTCAATAAACGTAGATATTCGATAACTTCATAATGACAGGTCTTACCAGAGAACTACTGTGACAAATACAGCTTCCAAAGCAATCAAGCAAACAAGGCTTGGAAGAGATCGGTTCATCATATTGGTAGCTTTAGAATTTGCATCGGATAAACACAGTCAGCACAATGATGTTGATTCAGAGGAGTCTTGGGTTTAAATACTGCCTTTGAGATTTACTGCTCATTGGGAGGTGTGCTTTAAGTAAACAGTTATCTATCGAATCATAAATATATCATACTGGTTTTATCTAATGTACTCAATATGTGTTAAAAGTTTATGTAAAAATATATCGATATTAAACTGGAGATAGGTGCAACAAGCGAGGGTCGATCGAGGGAACAATCTGGCGTACGCCACCCACTTACCCACCCCATAGAAAGAAGAACGTTAAAACCCGCATATTGGTGGTTGTATGTGGGTATTGAGGGACAAACGGAAATTAGCAGTCTCCCATAGTTTTAACATGCGGGTAGGTATCGGGATAAACGGGAAATCCTATGTTAAATGTGTCAATAGATTTAACATGGGAATGTTATTTAATGGGAAACAATGGTTAATAGGGACAAAATGTTTGTGAGGACAAAAGGAAATGGCAAATGTGAAAATGGTGAAGCAAAAATGGTCGACAGTTTATCGGGATATCCGGAATTGATATTGTTAATTGATAAAGGGTTAAAGAGTGAATAGTTTATATGGACAAACGGGACTGGTTTTGTTTGTGTTTATCGACAAACTATATTCTTACAAATAAACACAGTCACAAAAGAATGGGTAAAGGGGTTTTAAGTTTTTGTTTGTCAACAACGTACCCATACAGAAACATACAAACACGTAATAAAGAACATATAAAACACAAATGACAATTAAGATTATCTTTTTTTAATTCTTGAGATCTGGTTGTCGCTGAAAAGATCCGTTGAATTTGTTAATCAACATGAATTAACATAAGGCTTTCTCCTCATCAGGTTCCCATGGGACGGCCCAATCGTTTGAATTTTTGAGAGCTCACTCCCCTTCGAACACGATATGAGTAGTGATACGGGACACTTTAGCGTCAATAGAAATATCAGTCAGAAAGGTGGTGGGAACATTTGGCGCCAAGGGGAATTTAACATGGGGAATATTGGGACTGTATAGATAAAAAATTAGTGGGACTGTATACCGTCAAAAAATAGTGGGTCTGTTTAGTGACAAGGGAAATGGAACAGGTGGGGTGACGTCACGGTACTGGACATTGGCAACAATGTTGCAAGTTTGCAAGTGGCTGACCTCAATCGGGCCAAACAGCAAACAGTGACAGCGGGGGAAAAAGCGGGTAGCGGGTGGCGGGTAAGTTCAGCTAGTTCAGCGGTGAAACTATACGAATAAAATATCGCTTGGCGGGGCGGGACAAATAACTTTATAGACATAGATATGAACAAAGAAAGAAAGACAAACATAACACAAATACAAACAACAAACAAATATACATATACATGGCAAAGAGAGTAAATATTTTCGAGGTAATGGAATGGCCCTGGAAAGGGCCTTCGGTTTTTTGTTAACATCATTCCGTTAACATAGAGGGCATCGCACGGATCTTCTTCTCTTCCTCAAACTTCGTCTGACCTCTGGACAGTAGATTAAGACTCTCTTCAGACAGCCTTGCCTCTCCACATAGATCCTTCGTTTCCGAAGGGCTTAGTCCACATCTTGTGACGAGAACAGGTGAAGGGAATGAAGAGAACCGAAGTTATTTATAGTGTAAGAGCGGATCGAAACGGATTGAGTTTTTTCACCAATCCCAATACGCGTTACAAAATTCAGTCACAGGGAGGAGTCTGTCTTTCAATCCGAAGAGAGCTGCCTGTGACGTTACATTCCTTATATAGGTGCGTTAGCGTCTATGCGCAGTGAATCAATGCGACAGAGTTAGAACATGACGGAAACTAAGAAGACGATGAATTGGGATGCACCGGCTGTGGAGACGAGAAGTGATAGCATAGCAGCGGCTACCAAAGCCAACACGGTCCTACTTCCAGAAGAGACCGATTTTAATTGGGATTTGTGGATTATCTCACTTCTTCACAAGAATTGGTTCCCGTACCAGCACCTCGCCTTCTTTTCCTTCTTTACCACACGTCGAGGATTTTAAACAGAAACAGAAAGAAGAATTGGAGAAATGTTTGCAACAGAAGAAAGAAGCAGAACAAGCTTTTCTCCTTCAACAGCAACAGTGAGAAGAAGAAGAGGCAAGAGGAAACGACAGGAAGAAGAAGCAGAGAAGAAACAAAGTCTAGGAGAAAAGGAGGACGGTGAAAGTCAAACGGTGACGGTACTCTTAGACATTTTGGCAAAGTTAAGGGGTCTGAAACAAATGTATCAGACTTCTTTATTACGACCCAAGACAAAAAGACCTTCCCGAGCCAAACACTCCAACCCTGTTACTACGCCTGAGATACCCACCCTAGTGATTTCTACCAAATCATCGACAGGAGCAAGTCCAGATGTAGGCATAAGGCAGTTAAAGCTCATTACTTCGCGTTCTTGAGTTTGTTTTTTATTTAAAGAAATAAACACCCAACGGTCCTTTTCAGGGCCACCCACTTCTCTCGAAAAGCGACTACTCAATATTTACCAAAATCAATTAAAACTCAGTCTCCCTTTTTCCCCATGATAGACGTGTGTGTGTGTGTGCGTGCGTGCGTGCGTACGTGCGTGCGTGTGTGTGTCTAGTAAATCAAAACCAAGAGACATGTTTTCTTTCTGTTATATTCTGGTACAAATTTACAATCCAATTCACAACACAGCACTTTAAAAAGTTCTTAGACTTCTTCTGTGTCTTTTCACTCTCTCCTTTTTTTGAATTTCTTCACTATCACATGTTTTTCCTCTTCTTCTTCCTCATTTTCTTCTCGTCTTCTTTTCTTCTCTTTCTTCTTTTTCTGGACGTGTCTGGGTTCTATCTTTACGGAGGGTACCTCTTCTTCTTCCTGTTCAGAACCCCTCTCTCCCTTCTGCTCCTGTTGTTTCTTAGGGGAGTCTGAAGACCAATGTCCTTTCTCTAGACAGGTATCTTGACTTCTGTCTCTTCTGACACCTGTCTTGCTTTTTTGACGTTGTGGACATTCAGAAGACCAATGTCCTTTCTTTTGACAGATATAGCAAGGATCTTGACTTTTATCTCGAAAGGAGGGGGAGTAGTCCGTCGGCTTCTCTGAAGAAAACCTTCGCATGACGCCTCGCAAAGCTCTGATCAGAAGTTCAATCTGTGTGGGCTCTTCCATCTTTCTGCTCGGATTGAGAGTGAAATAAATACTTGAAGGGAAGACACTGGTCCCTTATATAGGCAAGACACTGGTCTGACATGGATATAAAGGGGTCCATGGCGTTTAAAATGTTGTCATTTGATATTCTGCGCTTAAGATAAAACGATAGCATCACTTCGTGGAGAAAGGAGAAAAAGTAACAGGCAGAAACGTGACTTATCGCCTCGCACAGTAGCTGAAGTCTTGGCTCAAATTCATGCCAGTGATTTCGAAAAAATGAGTGAGCCAGAATCCAGACCCAGAGAGTTTACACCAAACGAAAGTCCACCACCACCAGTAAATCCTGAAAATTACTACCACATTCAAGAGACGGATAAAAGCTACTCTAGAACATTTAGAACCACGGCCTACACGTACACGATGAAATTTAAAGATTTCATGTCCGACGTACCGAGAATGCAGAAGAGTTCATCACCGATGAGTGGGATTCTTTGTTAACTACACTGAAACAGCAATGTCAAGCCAAAGAAGATGATTCCTTGAGACTTTCCCTTTCTCAAGATAGTTTTAAGCCACCCGTTTGGATCGAGTTTAGCAGCCCAGCAGAATTGACACCTTCCAAAGTCATGGACAAGATTCAACATGTGCAACAATCTAACGACAAGTTTCACATCACCGATGGAAAAGCAACACTGTTCATGACCCACGTGTCTCTTCCCCAAGGGACCGGGCGGAAGAAAGTGTTAATGGTGGACGACCGTCTCAGCACCAAAAAGAGCCTCGTCCGAATTAATAATCCACAAGATCAGATGTGTTTAGTCCGTGCCATCGTCGTAGGACGAACGTATGCTGTCAAAAAACGACACGGTAGAACGGAAAAGAGCCTGGAAAACAAGTCAACAATCGGACCGAGCCAAACAACGAAGAGAAGCAGAACTCCTGTCACAGCAAGCTAGGATATCCAAAAACACACCCTGCGGTATTCCTGAAATGCAAAAATTGCAAGACGTCTTAGCTCCATACTACCCCTTGAAAGTACACCCTCAAAAAGTGCGCGAAGGTCTGTTGTTTCGAGGCAAAAATTTCAAAGACAGAAGATACATTCATGTCCATTATTACGATGAACATTTCGATGCCATCACCAGTATCACCGTATTCCTGGTATACGGTTATTATTGTGAGAAATGTGACTATGGGTATCATAATCGAGAGCAACACAAGCATTGTGGATCGAAAAGTGAGGGATGTTTGGCCTCTAAACCCTGTCTTGACGAAGGACAATAACGAGTGCATTCCTTTGCTTGTCAGCTCACTTTTGTTAGCCCTACCTGTTACCAACAACATTTGAAGACACAAGGTTCACAGCGAAAAAGTGCTTGCCAACTCCTGAGATTGTGCCCTACTTGTGGACGAGGCATACGTACCAATTGTTTCAAGTTACACGTATGTCCAGGAAAGAAACGATGTCACATTTTTCACCAAATCGTGGACTTTGAACACAAATGCTACATTCAAAAATACCATTCCAAACATCAAGAGGAAGAAGATGACCAGAAGAAAGACAGTTTCATCTTTATCGATTTCGAATGCATGCAAGAGACTGGCATTCACATCCCTAATTTCTGCGTGGCTCATCGAGCGTGCGAGAAGTGCGTCCAACAACATATCTTTAGCCATTGCCCTCACTGCAGCAAGATTCCTGGATGACGTGAAAAAAATCTTCCGGGACCAAACACGCTGACCGATTTCGCCCAGTGGATGTTACACGCCATCGACGAGACTTGGAGCCAAGAGGACATTGAACACCATGGAGATTGCCATCGCTATGCCACGGTGATC
This sequence comes from Megalonaias nervosa, assembly GCA_016617855.1. Lineage (NCBI taxonomy): Eukaryota > Metazoa > Mollusca > Bivalvia > Unionida > Unionidae > Megalonaias > Megalonaias nervosa. The sequence goes on along the minus strand of JAECUM010015730.1, from coordinate 16,304 downwards.
GCTCACAATTTCTCGGGATACGATGGGCAATTTCTTTTGAGATATTTATGGAACAAAGCACCGAACGTCCTAAAGTGATTTTGAACGGAGCCAAAATCATTTCCATGCAAGTGGGACATGAGTAGCTTAAAGATTCGATGAGTTACTTGGCCATGCCTTTGACGTTTGGAATGACAGAAATGGCCAAAGGATATTTTCCGCACTTTTTTTATTAACGAAATGAATCAACACTACGTTCGACCTCATTTGCCTGATGCTCATTATTACGACCCCGATATGATGCGCACCGAACAACGAGAAGCTTTCTACGCTTGGTACCACTCTTACACCTCGGACCCCTTCGACTTTCAGGAAGAAATGTTAAAGTAGTGTCGATCCGACGTGGACATTTTACGGCGTTCTTGTTGAAAATTTAGATAACTGTTCATGGAACACGGCGGAATCGATCGTTTGAAAGAAGCCTGCACCATTGCCAAAGCGTGTTCCTTAGTGTACCGCTAACGATTCATGCCCGAAAATGCTCTAGATGTTATAAGCCCTCAAAGGACCAACTTTGTCAAACGTCAATACTCGGTCAAAGCTCTAAGCTGATTGCATTACTTGTGCGACAAGGAAGACAAATGGATCTAACACGCCCGCAACGGAAGAGGTGAAAAGACCATCGGAACGCATTCACTGGATGGCTGGGACTTAGAAAACCCCAAGATCGTGTACGAGTTTAACCGTTGCTTATTTCACGGATGTCCCATCTGTTACCCTCAAGGCGACACAAAAATCAGTTTTTACAACGTACCATGGAAGACTTGCACCAGGCCACTTGTCAGCGGCGCCTAATGTTAGAACAGCAAGGATACCAAATGGTAGAAATGTGGGAACACGAGTACGATCACCGTTTGAAAACCGATCCCGAGCTTAAACGCATCGTGGAAAGTTACAGGTTGGTGGACCCTCTGAACCAGCGGGACAGTTTGTACGGAGGACGGACGAATGCTAGACCCTCTGAACCCGCGGGACAGTTTGTACGGAGGACGGACGAATGCTACTTGTTTGCTGTACCACGCCGACGAGGAGAAAGGAGCAGAAATCAAATACTTGGACGTGTGTTTGTTGTATGCTTACTTGTGTAAATAAAATCACTTTCCCGCAGGGCACACGCAATTGCTGACGAAACACATCGACCTGTACAACATTCGACAATACGAAGGATTGATCAAGTGCAAAGTTTTGCCTCCCACGGACTTGTAACATCCAGTGTTACCTCACCATTCCCAAGGAAAATTGATGTTTCCCTTGTGTCGTACTTGTGCCCAAACGTGGAACCAAGACCATCCTTGTCAGCACACCCAGTAAGAACGCGCCTTGACAGAACGTGCGTCAGCATGGAATTGTTTAAGCTCTGGACCTGGGATACCAACTGTTAGAAGTGTACGAAATTTACCACTTTACCAAGACTGAACAGTATGACAAGGGTGACGAGACTCAGAAAGACATTTTCGCAGACTACGTGGATGCCTTTTTGAAACTGAAACAAGAAGGCAGCGGATATCCTTACTGGTGCCAGACTTCCGAAGACCAAAAGAAATTCAAAGAGAAATACTGGGAGCAGGATGGCATCGCTTGAGACCACGTGGAGAAAAACGAAGGAAGGAGATCATTTGTCAAAGTGATGTTAAATTGCTTGTGGGGAAAAATGGCACAACGACCGTGTTTACCCAAGACGGAGTATTTGACAGAACCTTCCCGCTACTTCCAGATAATTCACGACAAAACCAAATACATGAAACACGTGGACGCCGTTCGTGAGGACTTGATCCTGGTCAATTACGAAGAAAAACTGGACTTTGTAGAAACCGACAAATTTGGAAATGTCATCACTGCGGCCTATGTGACAGCCCATGCTCGATTAAAAATGTACGAAGCCTTAGAACTGTTAGGAGATCTTGTGCTGCATTTTGACACGGACAGTTGCATCTACATCGATCGCCTGGGTCACCGGCACGCTGACATCGAAGAAGACCGTTTAGGAGCCTGGACGGACGATCATCCTGACGACAAGATTCTAAGTTTTGATAGTGGCGGTCCTAAAAATTACGACTACGAATACCAGACCTAAAAGGAGCAGTGCACACCGAGTGTAAAGTGAAAGGACTGACTCTCAATTATCGCATCAGTGAAGTGGTGAACTTTGGGGTATTGAAAGAGGCCTTGCAGTCTGGAGATTTTAAAGTGACGACCAACCAGCCTCACAAGATTGTACGTTTAGCCACACACCAAATCGTCAGTCGTCCTTTGGAAAAAGTCTATCAAATCGTATTTCAGAAGCGAGTATGGCTTCACTTCACTGTACCGTACGGACACGCCGATATTGGTCAGCATATAAAAAGGGAACATGTCCAAGACTGATAGTTCATTGTGACTACAAACACCAGGCGAGAAAGATGAATACTTTTAAACAGACGACACCATTCAAGTTCGGTGATTCGCAAGTGGAGTGCGATGCTGTGCTTTGCCGTATGCTGTGACCTCAGCGATTTAGTATCACATCATGGGAACTTTGCTATGACTACTACTACCATACCTACCGTGGAGAGTGATACTGTGCGTGTCGAACCTTATGGATGCGAAAACGGTGCCACTCGTTATCGTACACCTTATCACTTTGCTTATTGTCATGGTCAATGTCACCCTCCAAGTAAAACCATGCGGCTACCACCCTACGGATGTCATCCAAAACTTTGCAAACTCCTGCGTATTTCACCGTACCATCATCGATATGAACCTGTGAAAGAAGATTATTCGTTCCCTGTGCATTTGCCTGAATACTGCGACCCTGAAAGTCAATTCCAAACCTTCCAAGGAAAATGGCCTAAATGTACGGGAGAACCTACCCCCGAGGAATTATCCAGAGCCGGATTTGTCTACTTGGACGAAGAGGATAAAGTCAAGTGCTTCAGTTGCGGTGTGTCACTTCACAAGTGGGAGCAGAAAGATTCCGCTTACCTGGAACATCCTCGATGGTCTCCTCACTGTCACTACCTACCTTTAGAGGGACGACTTCAATAGTCTCTGGATGGATACTTTACAATAGAACATTGGTGTATTGCCTGTGGAGTTGAGAGAACTCATTTACCAAGAGTTCGTCAAAATACAAGTGCAACGCAAAGAACAACTGCATCCGTTATGTCACCAATGTTGGAACCACTAGTACCATAATGCTATAAAAGAGGACTGATCATGTGAAAGCCTTCCAGTGTTCAGACATTGTTCAACTGGATGAGGACCAGAAGACTTTTGTTGCTACTCACCCGACCACTTACAAGGTGGCCATACTACAACGAATTCCAGAGGAAGAGTTAGAGGATTACCAAACTCTTTAACGCTATCAAATTTTGTCTGTTGAGGAAAATTCTGTGCGGTGTGTGGTGTGTGAACTAGTGACTAGAAAATTTGAATTTGCTACTGGAGTACGATTGGCTCTGTTCAAAAAGTACACTTATTACCTCAAAAAAAAAAAAAAAAAAGAAGGACATTGCTGTGAATGACTAGATTAGAAGAGTCCATTTAGAATCTATCTCTGGAGCAGACAGAACACATCTACCGAAAGTTTGTCAAAATACAGGTTCAACGCAAAGAACAATTGCATCCGTTACGTCACTGATGTTGGAACCACTGGTACCGCATTGGTATAAGAGGACTGATTTATTTCAAAGAGTTCCATTGGTCAGACATTGATCAATCAGGTGAGATTCATAAAGCTTTGGATTCCACTCATTCTACTTACAGGGTGATCATAGTTCACCGAATTCCAACGGAAGAGTTAAAGGATTGCCAAAATCTTTTACACAAACAAATCTTGGTTCAAGAGGAAACTTCTGTGCGACGTGTGGTGTGTGAGTTAGTGACTAAACAAGTTTGGTACGATACTAAAATAAAACCTATTCTATTGATAAACTACACTTATTACCTCCGACAAAAAGAGGTATAAAAACACTGGCTACAATGCCACCACCTTCATCACTCGTGATACAACAGATTCCATATAAGGATGTCAATGACGGTATTCAGACTGTGGGCTATGACCAACTCTTTTTACGAGCAATGTATCCAATGAATTTGGACCGTCGTGTAGTGTGTGTCTTAGTGGCTTGCTTTCTGGGATTTCGTTTACCAGCCGATTTCTTGTGGACTCTGTACGATCTGTACATTTCGGGAGGACCTTTGTGTGACGATGCTAAGTGTAGAATCTGTAAGAACATGACAAAATATACCTAGGACACTAAAACCATGTTGTACAGTGATTTGTGTGTGTGTGTATTTTATAGATGAACTTAACCCCTTGGCTTTGATGGATATTTTATCTTTCGTGTTCACATTTAAAGTTTGCAATAATCGTGTCCTGAAAAGTAAACAGAACTCTTGTTTTGTCTGTCTTCGTGTCAAAAGTGACATTCCCTGTACTATGGCTACCTCTGCTAACTCTGCTCCCTCTTCCTCCATTTTCAAAGTCATCGACGAAAACTTACATCGTGCCAGTTGGGAGGCCTTACATCCTTGCCATTGCTATAACATGTTAGTTGCTGAACCCAGCGTTTCAGGCAAAACCGAATTTGTCAAACATTTGATCGAACATGAACATCATTTGATCGATCGTCCACCTCAGCGTATTGTGTGGTGTGACAAAGAGTGGCAATCGGCGAAGAACCTTCAGCGAGAAAGTCAAGGCGATTCCATCGTGTTTGTGAAAGGCATTCCTGGCGAAGACGACAGAATCGTGTCTGACTCCAGTCAAACAGATCTGGTCATCTTCAATATGTTAGGAGAAGACGAAGAAGAAATTATACTATGGTTTTCGCCCAAAGGGCATCATTGTAATGCCAATGTCATTTACATTACCCAACATTTGTTTCAGCAAAGTAAAGCCCATCGCACCATCAATGTCAATGCTCATTACGTGGTCTTGTTTAAAACCCCTAGAGATAAATCACAAGTGCAAGTCTTAGCCAAACAATTAGGAACGCCTTGGCTGACTCATGCGTACGATGGATGCCACTCAAACCCCACACGCCTATTTACTCGTGGATTTAAAACCACCACACATGATTATTTGCGATTTCGTGCCCATCAGTTTCACCATTGGTGCCAAGACGGAGAGTCTGTCGTGTACACGTCCCTGTCGACTTAACAATAACAACAAAAAAGTCTATAGAAACCTCAGACACGTTTGGTCTGTCTCACGCATCGTCAACATGACGTCCCTTCAGTCTCATCTTCCCGTCAAATTGATTCGTGCCTAGTACGGCATCAGCTACGTAAAAAACCCACAAATACGTGCTATTGTCATAGAAGCTAGTCTCAAAGAAGACTTACGATGGTTTACGGTGACAGCACGTCAATTACTGCAAGGCATAATTCACATTCCACATCAAACCAAACGCTTTTTTGAGAGAAACAAAGTAGTCTTGACGCAACTGGCATATCCCCGCATCGACACTCAAACCAAAAAACAAATCATTTTGAAACCTGGAGGTAGCGGTTCTCTAGGAGGTGTCATCATTAGCTCCCTCTTAAAATGGGATCCCAATGCGCCCAAAGTCCTCCCCAAGAAAAAAGCCACTCACTGACCTAAACGTACCCAGAAGAACAAAAAGAGCAGTGGTGTCAAGACCAGGTCAGAGCCACAGAAAAAGAAAAGTCCCCAGAAAAAGAAAAGCCCCCAGAAAACAGCTTCTACCCGCAAGAGAGGAACTGCGGCTAGGTTGCAACCTTACATTCGCAAACCACGACCTACATCGACAGTGACCACGTCTCCAGTACCCTCAGTTCTTCCACTACTCCGTTTCTGGTGATGCCAGCCAAACCCAGTTTGACACCCGTTCTTCCTAATTTGATGAAACAATGGAAATTCGTGTCTCCAAGAACTTCTCCTCCTCGTTAGCTGCAGTGGCAGCTGATCACAACGTACTTTCCCCCAAAATCAAAGTCCATGAAAGATCGGGAATGTTACAGAGTTTACTGGATTTCTCCAAGCAAGAACTGTCCCGATTTATTCGGCTGGGAACCCCTCCACGACGTGTGATGCCTCTCATCATGTTGATGCGACGTAAAGACAATCAGTGGGGACTCATTCCAATATTAAAAGACCTAGGGCAAACGATGGGTATCAGTGTTTTTGTGCTCCTGAACGCCCAAAGATGTCCCCCCTAAGAAGTGCACACCACCACCATAGTCATTCTCGTGTGCAAAAAGGAAAAGGAAAACGAGCAGGACAGTCTCGTCATCCGAAGAAAAACGCTAAGCCAAGCATCGACGTCTATCCCAGAAAACACACACTCGTCCAAAGAAAAAGAGGAGCAACCAAAGGGGAGGATGTTTTTGCTATGTATTTTCCAATGATATAGGCAGTGAGGTCTCACAACGACGGGTTACAAACCATTTGACCTATTCCAAAAATACACCCTCAAAAATAAGATAAAAGGACGCATTTCGAACCATGGAATTCAGTATTTTTTGCTCCTGAACGCCCAAGGATGTCCCTCAAACAAGTGCAAATCCAAAAAGGAAAAGGGAAAAGAAAAGGAGAGTCTCGTCATCCGAGAAAACGCTTAGCCAAGCATCGACGTCTACCCCAGAAAAGACTCACTCGTTTAAAGGAAAAGAGAAGCAACCAAAGGGGAGGATTGTTTGGCGATATAGGAAAAAAGTCGTCACCTATTTGACGAAGCGATAGTCGAAAACATAAGATAAAAGGGCGTGTGTCAAGTCATCGACGTTAGTGTATGTTTTTTTTTTGTTTGTTTGCTCCGGAAGAAAGAAACAAAGAAAGACGTCAACCCCAGAAGCCATCCCTCTTCCACCGCCAAAGGAAAGAAAAGGAAAGGACTGCTTACTCGTTTAGACAAACTTTGGGACGTGTTCTCCTTTCTGTCCAAAGCCCCTCCACCCATGCCAACACAAATGATTGAAACTGCCTTCAAAGACGTCGTCGATACCGTGTGCGAATGTTGCCTGAATGTCTTGAAAGACATGAAGTCTTTGTCTCCACATCAGAAGAATGCTTAGCCAAGCTTCGGCACGTTCTTAACCAAAGTTTAAAAAGAAAATACCCATCCGTCAAAAGAAGAAGATCCATCGTTGGCAAGAACAACGGGCACCACATTTACCTCCCAATCCTCATTTGACCGAAATGTCCCAGTTACAACACGAATTGCACTCGTTGATGGCTCGCAGCGATTTGTCAGAACGGAAAAATCGCAACGGTACAGTCAACTGTTGCAACGACTTCAACTCTTTCACCGGAAAGCTTTAGACGAAACAGATCTGCCAACTTTGAACGATTTTAAGGCCCTGATGAAAAGTCCATCACCGCCACCACCACCACCACCACCCCCAGCGGGCAAGACAGACGCAACCCCACGTATGCGTGAGGAAGCAGAGGCATGAGAAGTCTTTCAAACACCGTCAGCAGCTCCCATCCCTAGTACGATTACAGCGTCCTTGTTGACCCCTTCCCCTACACCCCAACGAGAAGAACTCAAAGCCTGAGTTCAAAAGATGATGCCCACTCGTCCTTCGGATGAAGTCAAAAAGAAAGAAGAGAAATCAGAAGTGAAGAAAGAAAAGAAGACCAAAGCTATCCCATTACCACCACCACCCTCGACGTCTTCTCCTGTGGCACATCGGACACGTAAAGCAGTTTCCAAACCACCACCTCGCCCCATCCAGAGTAGCATCAGTGAAGAGTGGGTGAAATATTTATTACAAAAGAAGAACGTCCTGATGGAGAATGTGTTAGCCAGCATTTACAACGATTCATCCCATCCTGCGCGATACGGAAGAGTTCAGAAATTGTATCGTGCTGCCAAAACCCAACTGAAAAGCATCCGTTTACCTCAAGTGCGACGATGGTTACAAGAACAAGCCACGTACACTTTACACAAACCCATTCGACGAAAATTTTTAGAAGTCGCACCAGAGTGGAGGGCATCGATCATCAATGGGTAGCCGATTTAGCCGATGTCTCTCATTTGGCCACCTACAATCGTGGCTACAAATATTTGTTTTGTGTCATCGACGTCTTTTCCAAATTTGCTTTGGTCGTGCCATTGACTTCCAGATCGAGCAGTGAGTTAGTGCGAGCCCTCAAACTGGTGTTGAAACCAAGTGTTTGCCAACCTCTTCGATAGCAAACAGGCAAAGGTACCGAATTTCTGAACCAAGCTTTTCAAAAAGAATTAAAGAAACGAGACATTCATTTTTTCACCACCTAGAATCCAGAAATGAAAGCCAGCATCGTGGAACGTTTTAAACGCACCTTGAAAGAACGCATGTGGAAATATTTTACGCATCAACACGCTCTCAAGTACATCGACGTCTTACCGCACCTGGTCCAAGCGTATAACCAATCTTAACATCGGAGCATCGGATGTGCTCCCGAAGATGTGACTCCCGACAACGAAGTTACCGTCTTTGAGCGCCTGTTTGGTATGTCCCCGACTGTGGCTGTCCCCAAGAAAGGTGAAGTTTTGAAGACGGTAGATTGGGTGCGCATTGGCAAAATCAAACGCACTTTCGACAAAGGTTACTTTCCCAACTGGACCACCGAATTGTTTCGTGTCACTGGACGAGTGCGTGGCCGTCATCCTGCCGTCTATAAATTGGAAGACATGAACCGCGAAGTGTTAAAGGGAACCTTTTACTTGCCCAAGTTAGAACGCGTGACCAAAAAAGAAGACGAAGTGTATGACATTGAAATCATTCTCGATCGAAGAACCCGTAAAGTGGGAAAACGACAAGTCAAAAAAGTCAAAGTACGGTGGAAAGGATATCGTCCCAGTTTTGACTCTTGGATCGACGCTTTGCAAGTCATCGACTATAAAGAGAAGTGACGATCATGCCCTTCAACACAGCCTCAGTCACTACAGCCGTGACCACTCCATAACCGAGTTCTTCTCTTCAAGATCTACAAAAGCAGTCCTTGTGGGTGTGGTGTGGAGAAAGTGCGCCTACAAAGCAACTCGTCTTTTTGTGCCAAATCTTTCTGGTGTATTGTGTCATCGGTGCTGCCATTGCCAATTTGAGTTTACAAGAAGGAGACAAACAACTGTGGACCATTTTACTGAGCAGTTGCATCGGTTACCATCTTCCCAATCTGTCCCTGAAATACTCATCTAACGGGAACAACGGGAGCCTTGTGCCGAACGTCAGTCATTCACCCTTCCAACAGTCACCACCCAAACAATAATAACATCAATCCAGAGACTTGGAAAAGGGCAAAAAATGTGTCACCCTATAGTAGCATAAAGTGGCTCGTCGCCTGCTGATGAGATTTAAGGATACCCAAACATTGTCCATCAGTTTTAATCGTGACTTGTTTGAAATTTTAGGTGGAGACACAAAACTGGCTCCGAATTTCAACCCGAAGATCAACAGCAATAGCGACTTTTACAAGTTTTTACGTTTCTCTGTAGAACTGAACGAAGAACTGAATTTGATTTTTGTGTACTCCGATGTGGTGGAGTACAAAGTGGTGGGACACACCTCCGTACAGTTACTGCGCGTCATTCCTTTCAAAGAGGATTCTGCCACAACCACTGACAAGGAAGGTGGAAACATCTATCACGTTCACCGCGAATTTGTACAACCTCATTACTTGCCCGTCAGTAAGTCGTATTTCGACACTGTCAACATTGCTATAAAATGAGATCTGGGACAAAACATTCCATGTACCAAAGGGAAAGTCACGGTGAAACTCCATTTTCGAAAACGATTCTCTAACTAGATGTAAGTCATGTATCCTGTGTACCGAGGAGACGCTCGACAACGAGGCCATGGTTTAGGACATATGTTGAAATCGGCCTTTCGTTCGATGGCCCCCGTTTAGAAACCGATGGTGACGCGAGGACTGCACGCCTTGAAAGATGTAGCTTTGACACAAGGCAAGGAATTTCTCCAAAATGTCATTATCGACGAACAAAACCCCAAAGAAGCTTTCTTGCTTCAAACTGGAAAAGAAAACACATTTTGGGCCGACGAGAAACTCCTATAAATGCCCTGAACGCTGCCCAGTCAGACATTCCTGCTTCGCTGACTCCACAGCAAGGACAAGGCAGAAAACGATGACGAAGACATCCCTCCAGAGGACTTCACACCACCAGAGTCAGAAAGACCAGGAAAAGAAGAACCGTCCGAGACTTAGACGTTTTTGATTATTAAGCAACAGAGAGAGAGAAAGAAAAATGATACGCCGAAAGTCTTACGCATGTTCCAAGTCGGAACTGGATCTGTTTGCCATGCCACCCACCGTGATGACGATGAAAGAATCCCAATGGGTAGAATTTTATCCCGTCGAAACTGAAATCAAAGGACAAGTCGAAGATTACATCGATCTTAATATCAGTTTCTTGTGCTTGAAAGTCAAAGTACCAGACACAGACGGTACCCGCTTAGATGCCGATGAGGCAGTAGCCCTCGTCAACAATTTCATGCATTCTTTGTTCAGCTCAGTGGATTTTTACTTGAATAATAAATTGATCAACAGTAGCATGGATACTTATCCTTATCGACCGTAACTGTAACATCTCTGGACGTATGGAAAAGAAGCCAAAATCACCCATCTGGATGCCTGCGTGGTATGGAAACCTGACACGCTGGGCAAATCCCACATCCTAGATGCCCACAATATGTGATTTAAAGACCGTCAAAGCAAACGTTCTGAAAGCCGTAGTTTAGAACTGATGGATCGCTTGCATTTGGATATGTGGTTGCAAGAGAAGTGTTTACTGAATGCAGTGGATGTCCGCCTGAGAATGAATCGCAGTAGTGCTGCTTTCCATCTGATGGCTGCAAAAGATACCGCTTACAAAACCGAAATCCAAGAAGCCCCACTTTACGTACGACGCGTGGAAGTGTGACCTAAAGTGGGAAACTACATTGGTCACACTTTCAGCAGAACGACCGGCAAGTATCCGATACGACGCGTGGAAGTGAAAACTTTCTCCATTCCCGCTAATCAGCGATCCATGATCGAAGATCATCTGTTCCAAGGACAGTTACCCAAGAGTTTAATCATTGGCATCGTCCAGAATGCAGCCGTCAGTGGAGCCTACAAGGAAAATCCTTTTGAGTTTCAGTACTTTGGCGTGTCCAAGATCGAAGTCGGACGAGATGTCAAAACGTTGTGTACCATATATTCGAACCTGAATTTGACCAGAAGAGTTACTTGAGATCGTACTTGTCCCTGTACGAAGCCACCAGATAGTTAGGGATTAACACCAGCCACGGCATTACGTACGAAGATTATGCAGGATGTTTCGCTTTGTGGGTTGCTGATTTCACTCCTGACCAAGGCAGCGACGAGGGACATTTCCACCCTATAAAATCGGGCCAGATTCGCTTGGAACTTCAGTTTAAAGGGCCACTGAAGGAGACAGTGAACGTCATCTTGTATGCCGATTTTGATAATACGATAGAAATCAACTGTTTGAGGGAAGTCATTCTAGACTATTGGAACCTAAGGAAGACTCTTTTCCCTCTATGAACGGTGGAGACTCTTTGGAAATGGAATGGGAGGATAACGCGGAAGCCGTAGAAGACAAAGAGACCATAGCGATGAGGCCCAGATGGCCCAGATGGCCAGAACAAGAGCAACATTTAGTCTCCTGTTTAGCCAAACTCCTGGCTGCTAAATTTCGGAATTGACCAAGAAAGATTGCTATGGATGTCAAAACGATCATCTCAGTCAAATTCAACACGATAAATGTCTGATGATGAGTCAAGTAGACAAATTGGACAAGTATCTGGAGGATGCTTGGGGTCTCATCTCGGAAGAAGCAGTATTGCATCAGTGGTATAATGACTTGCGTGATCATTCGTCTTCTCCACTGATTGCTCTAGAGATCCTTCACATCGAAGCTCTCTCGGCTCAGAGTGCGGAGACGAAGCAAAGAAACGGGTACTTGTCAGAGATTTTCAAGCAAAAAATCAGGATTGAATTGATGACTTATCATTACCTGTGAAAAAAAATACAAAACAAAAAATGGATACCTTGGAAGTTTATTACCTTTTGAACAACAGTGCGTACACTGCTTCTTGGAATCCTGTCGTGTGTACGAAAGATGAACTTCCTCATTGCAAACCTAAAGACCATCAAGTTTATGTCATCAACACGGACGACAGTCATCTCCCAGGAACCCACTGGGTAGCCGACTACTTCCCTAAAGACGACACTATTCAATAATGTGAAATTACAAGGCACAGATTCCATGGTGTGTGGACAATACTGTGTGAATTTTCTTCATCAACGCAGTCTTGGATATCCCTTAGAACATTTAGTGACTTATTTTGATCGTGACTCTTATAGAAACGATGACAAAGTAGATCGATGGTTTTGTGACCGTTATGACTATCTTTTGTCTTTAGTTAGGAAACGTAGTGTACATCAATGGCCAAATGACTTCCATTCGCGGAAATCTAACTTAACTTCACAACCTTGGCAACCTTGTCAAAAATAGTTTGTTTGGAAAAAATTGTTTTATTGTTAGTTGTTGGTTGTTTGTTAGTTAGGTAAAAATATATTATTTAAGTAAATATGTGTTGATGTTATATGAATTGTTAGTTTTGAGTTAAATAAAAAATTATGTGTTTTGAAAAAATGTGTCTGTCGTTTGTTTTAAAAAAAAACCACTGTGAATAAATGCTCTTTGACTTCTCTCTGTCCCTCACCATGAAATCAGCTATCATAGCGTTCCGACCCTAAACATTGTAGGGATGTTTTCTATCGCGTCCGCGCGTTCCATGTGATTGGTGGTAATGTGGGTATTGTTAGTTTTTGTGTTAGGGGATGTTTTCGTTCACGTCCGTGCTTCAGACATATAAAGCGAAGCCTTCGTCAGTCTGGCTACCCCATCGTCCACTCGTCAACAGTGACAAAATGAGTAGAATTTCGAAACTTCTTGAGCTTCAGATGCACCTGGAGTATGCCAGGCGCCTGCTAGATGAGCTGGCCATGGAGGCCATAGCAGAAAGTGCCAGGATAGAGGAAGTGGAAGAGGAAAAAAGAAGAAAGAAGAGGAGAAAGAAAGGATCCTACCTCACCTCATACTGAGGCCTCTGTGTGAGGTCAAACCTGAGGTGAGGATGCCTCCACAGCCACAACCAGCATGACAACCACACAAACGTCAGCTACAGCCACCAGTACCAGTACCAGAGATAAGGAGACCTCATCATCCCCGACTGCAAAGTAGAAGACAGAGGGAAGTCTTCACTATCCCTGAGAAGAAAAACTGGGATGATGTGGCTACTCAGCACCCCTCCCACTTGTGCTCCCAAGAACAAGTGTAAATTGGAAGCAGGACAAGAGACGCCGTTGTGTCTGTGGGCCCCGGCCTGGGAGGTGGCAGCATTTAGCAGGCGTATGTGAAGCTCAGAAAAAACAGCCCTTCTCCGGGCTAACCAGATCTTTAGAAAAGATACACTATTCAAGTTGCCTTAAATATAATTGTGTGCGTCATGCTTAATCTTAGCCAGAAACTCGTTGAACAGTTCTGAATGGTTTTTGGGTTTCCTGGTAGTTCTAGCTTTTTCTTAGTAATATTTCATCGATCGATGTGTCTTCCCCCGCAGCGCTGACACACATGAAGTTGACCTCGAACTTCTTCCTGAAATTCTAAGCAGGGCTTAAACCCTGGACTTCCACGCTTAATCAGAGCATAAGTCGCATCTAAGATTATCAAAACTCATAATCAGCTTGGATCTTTGCCAGGGTCAATTCGATCTTGTTTCAAACTTCCAAATTCACACCTTACGCGGAGGCAAGTACCTATCACTCCCCAAGCAAATCCTAGCTGCCAAAGTCTGAGTCAATGTCAAAAACAACGATGATTATTGCCTCGTGTTGACTGTCCTCTCTGCGCCATATCCCGCTGAGGACAATGCCGATCGAGTCTTCAAGTACAGGCCATATTTTGATATCCTTAAAACTACCGGTATCACCTTTTCCGCAGCGGTCAAAGACATCTCTAAACTTGAAACACTCAACGAGGGACTCTCCATCAATGTGTTCGGACTCGATGGTAAGAAGAAAGCGGGCGATAAACAGTTCGTGGTCTATCCACTGCTGATCTCCAAAACAGCCTCACAACTCAGTATCAATTTACTGCATTACCAAAACCTATCGTGTACATCAAAGACTTCAGCCAGTTATGTCGATCTCAGTACACGCAGCATCAGGATCATGTGTATTTCTGCTCTCGATGCTTACAATGTTTTCCTCAATTCCAACGACTACAGGATCACGTCTCGTCGGGATACTGCCAAGAATTACATACTGTACAAATGGCACGCGATGGAACACTACAGTTCGAACACCACTGCAAAAATACGCGTACACGAATAACATCGTCTTTGACTTAGAAGGACCTTCTCCAGATCCCATTCATTCTTTTACTCAAGTAGAACACAAACACATCCCATGTGTGATCTTCTATAAACCCAGCTGTTCTGCCGATGAACGTTTGTCTTCGTCGTATCAACAACAACGCGGAGAAGACTGCGTTGTCTGGTTCTTTGAGCAACTCGTCACGGAATAGAAACGCATCTGCGAACTCCGAATAAATGCAACACCCCTCACTTCCCTCACCACCTCACAACTCAAGCAACATAAAGCAGCACAGCAATGCCACATCTGCGAAGAGTACTTTCAACTTCATGCTAAAAGAGTTAGAGATCACTGTCATGTAACTGGTCACTATCGAGGAGCTGCTCACGTGGATTGTAATCTGCGCTTCAAAGATCCAGACTTCCTTCAAATCATCGTTCATAATCTACGAGGATACGATGGACACTTCATCATCGCAGCACTCAGCCATCCACGAGTGAGTCAAGGCCCTTCTCGCTGACGTAGGAATAAACACCACATGCATCCCCAACAATTTCGAAACATACATCTCATTTTCCATTGGTCCCTTTCATTTAATCGATTCCTTCCAGTTTATGGAGTCGTCGCTAGAAGAACTCGCTCAAGCCTGTCCTAAGTTCATGCATCACAAAAAAGAACTGGGAGATCGTGCTCCTCTCCTGCAACGAAAAGGAGTTTATCCCTACGAATACATCGATGGGTGGTCCAGATTCGATGAAACCTCATTACCAGCTCTGGAGACCTTCTATTCTCATTTACATCTTTCAATTATCACGGAGGAAGAGTATCATTACGCGAATAAGATATGGAACGAGCTCGGAAAGTCACACTCTCGGAGATTATCAAGACCTGTACCCGAAGACACTCGTACGTCTACTCATGAATGTATTCGAAAATTTCAGACACATGTGTCTATATCATTATCAACTCGATCCACTCTGGTATTTCAACTCACCAGGTCTCTCCTGGGATGCTCTTCACAAGACGAGTCAAGTGTAACTTGAACTCTTCCAAGATCCAGACATGTTTATGTTCACTGAGAGCATGATTCTAGGAGGCGTCTGAACCATCAGCCAAAAACACTCCGTCGCCAATAACAAATTCATGTCCAACTACGATCACACTTAACCATCCGCCTGCATCATCTATGATTATCCAGAAACAAGCCCATTTCACTGTAAAGAAAATAAAAAGAAACTTGGAAAGTTCAGATATGAAACTTGTGGCATACCCATCACAGAATTCATAGAACTTCCATCCAAAATTTATTGCATCAGCTTGATGATGATACTATGAAGAAAAAAGCCAAAGGAGTAAAGAAACAAACCCAGTCATCGGTCACATTGACAATATCGATCATTACAGACAGTCATCACAGGGATATCTACAATACTGCTCCATGAGAACTTTCCGATCACACCTACATCAACTCTCCACCCTACTTATCAACAAAAAAGGATAATGCTCCTTCGATGATAAATGATACTCCACAGATGGTATTGACACACTCGCCCACGGACATTATCGACCGCAGGGAAAATAAACAGAGCCAGAACCCATCCCCCCCCCCCTTCGAGCACAGGTGAGCAGTGAACCAGGACCCCCTTCGAGCACAGGTGAGCCAAAACAGTCATAACACAGCAGTAGAGGGAAATAAGAAATAAGGCTTCTCACTCACCTCGACCACGGCGTAGTCTAGGTGAGCCAGAACCAACATCAGCCTCTACTGCTTATGTATCCGGTTGAATGTTCTTTTCCCATCCTAAGTAGTATATATTTACTAAAGAGTTGTTAATTCCTTACTTTTTATCTGAAAGTCTGGAAGCGGTTCGGTGTTTTGTGTCCCCTACAATTCCATAGCAATATATGAATTATATTGTTTGATTCCATT
>JAECUM010015729.1:0-106443 GCA_016617855.1 Megalonaias nervosa | reverse complement strand
GAAGTTCCAAAATGGAAGGCGATGACGCCTTCTATATCCTGTTCTGTGTTGTTGTGTCAACAGTTACTTGTTGAATCACCAATTCCGGCTTTAGAATTCCAAATAATTTCCAATAAATGTCTTTGTCCAAGAATTTTGATGAAGAAGAGCACTTATATGTTTTCCAGAGAAATTAATTACGAATTCCAAAAACTAGAAAAACTTAACTCAGACTCATCACAACACAAAATACCTCTGAGCTCCAAAGGCATCAATTTACGACTGACTATTTCACTATAAAATATCTGTTTTAACCCTTAACTAAAATGCAGTTTAGACCCCGTGATGGGTCATATGATCACTTAGTCTGAACAATGCAGTAAAATAATATGTCAATTAGCACGTAGGCTATTTACGGGTTCGATTATACTGAACAAATCTTACTATAAGATTCAATAATAAAAAGTTGTTTACAAAATAGAGCTAACACGCAAGCCAAGTATAACCTTGATTACGACCAATGATTTTCACTCTGTGTTTACCAATTTCTGAATCAAGGTCAGGAACTAGGTCAGCTAAAAATACAATGTAGCAACACTACTGCATTTTAAATCAGGCTGAAAAGAACTGAACTGAATTTTGTGGAAAAATGCCAATTCCAGTGAATAAAGTTATCATTACAATAACATGTAATGAAATAAAAATAAAATAAAAAATTTAAAACTAACATAAAAGTAGTTAAGTTACATATACGTAACATTAGTGTCATACATTTACTGTGCTGTACAGGCTTGTTGAGTTCAAAAACTATTTCAAGACTTGATTAGATCATGAATTTGTCAGTTCCATTGAAAAATACAATGGCTGAATATCTAACCTGTGCCAGTTTGAGATATTGGTTGCAATAACTGCAAAATATCTTTCTTTCTGAGTCAGTGAATTCAAACCATGGATAATAATCAACCCAATGTGGCTGAAAATTTCTGTATATATTAGTCGTGTCATATTTGACATTTGTGCTGCCGCAGCATCTGGCTTATGTCTCTTAGGAGGAGTAGTGACCTCAGACTCAGTGGTAGCCTTTCATTTTATCCTCTACTTTCACATAAATTTACCTTCTCTTAATCTTCCTTATGGCCTTCCTTTTCGAAAATAATTTAGTAAACTCATTTTATCAAAAACTTACTTCATTTGACAACTACTTCTTCTAAAGAGGTCATAACATAAATTTTGAAGTTTAAATGCAAACACAACTGTTCCTTTAGCATAATTGTTTTGTTTCAAATGCAATACCACACATTGAAGTCAATCTCTGTATAATTAATTAAAACAAAATAAGACTCATTACTGTCATTTAATCAATTCATAAAGGAAATGGAAACTTATGTTGATAAAGTGCCTTTCATTAATTTCATTGCATTGACTCAGTGGGCTGAAATCAAAGGGTGATCTGCTAATGGGTGTCTGTGTTGAGTAAACACAATATTAAGAAGGTCATTTAAAGCACTGTTAATTAATTGTGATTTGTTTCTTTGAAGTGTTTTGATTGGCTGATAATTTGGTTGCTTAGCAGAATGTGCAGTCAAGCAGTAATATATCTCCCACACATATGACAGTTATCAATGACCATTTACTGTTGTTTCACAGGATGTGAATGAATAAAGGGATGTAGATTCAACTTTTCAATAGGCCCAGAGAGCATGGATGGCCTGATAAAGGTAGATGAAGTGATTAAAGTATGAAAATTAACACTTGCCTGACTTGGTTTAAAACAGGAGAAGAGCATTTATCCTGAACTAGAGCCTTGGAAAATTTTACTTGTCTGACTTACAAAATGTATAGTCCCAGGCATGGTATCCATCAATACGGTCGCGCACAAAAGATCGTGCTTCAAAAGGTCGTGCACAAAATGTCGCCAAACAAATGATCTACAGGCTAATAAGATCGCCGCATATAAGATTGAAATAACAAATATCACAATTTAAATAGTTTTTTAATATACCCACTCAGTGTTTTGTAATTGGCTTCACATGTCTCACTTAAATGCATCCATGCATATAATCTTCTGTCGTTTGAGTAAAGATTGAACAAATAAGTGAAACACATTAATTTATATGTGAAATTTAGTGAACAGTGAGTACAGATGAAAGAAATAAAATAAGCTTTTCTGTGTATTAATAATTGGCTTCACATCTCTCACTAGAATGCATCCATGCGTATAATATTCTCTGTGAAAGAGCAGAGCCTGAACGAAATGAAGCTGGAACAATATGTTGCCAGACAGCAACCTCTACCACCAAAACGGGTATACAAAGACACTGCCGATAGGATCAAAACTATTGTAGCTGACAGTGGGCGTTGACTTATTACTGATTATCTCTGTGGTATTGTGTACAACTTGAGTTTGCAAAATTAACTAGAAACATTTTAGTTTCGAATTTTTAGCATAAACTTTGGTATAATATTTACTATTATTACAATAATTGTGTCTGTTATGTCTACAAATTAGCTATTGTTCTATTTCTCTTCTGACATTACCAAGATTAATTTAAACAATTTTTTAATAATTACAGTAATATTTTTTAAATATTTGATATAATATATAAGAATTCGATATATATAGATATTATCAGTATTCATATAATTATTAAAGTGTGTGTTGGGCGATCATATATAGGCCAATCTTATTAGCATGTTGGTCTTTTGTTCGGCGACATTTTTTGCGCGACCTTTTGAAGCGCAATCTTTCGTGTGCGACCTTATTGACCTAAACCCCCAGGCATCAGGCTCTGGGATTTGATGAGAAACAGTTAGCACCAATTACAATCAAAAGCTACCAGTTCATAATCACAGACACCTTGCACCATTAAGGAAGAGAGGATATTAGACAAAAACAAATGCCTATCAATATGTTATGTCCAATTATGATTACACATGCTCTTTGCCCAAAGTGGAATTTATCATGGGTGCTAACTTGGCTGAACAAGACACCATTGGAGCCACTTCCAGGAGCCTCATTGGATCATCTCTCATATAAGACCTACTTCCTTACGGCATTAGTGATGGTAGGCAGACCCAGCAAAATACATGTACTATCAGTGGACCTGAAAAACAGTTTTGACAAGATGGGTCAGTATCACTCATGACAGCGCAGACTTTTGCAATGATGATTTCTGTCTACCATGAACACGTCAGCTCCAGGTTATCTATAGGACACTGTGAGTTCTGAAGTGGTACTTTGAAGGACTGGGCTGTTGTGTTGAGTGAGATTATGTCTCTTCTTACCCCTCACAGAGGGAAAGGATGATGTATTGGTGCGCATGAAGTAAGGGCAGTTGCCACAAACATTGCATTTGAATGAAACTGTTCTCCAACTGACATTGTCCATGCCATGGGATGGAGATCCAGATTTACTTATTCAGCTTTTATCTCAGAGATCTTTCATCCTAGAAGGTTCAACTCCATCTGGTGGAACCTATAACCATGGTGCAACAGGTTAATTTCCAGTGTCATTGGACAGCTTCATAATGATGCAGCTTTATGACTTCTGCTGGATATGCAGGAGGGAAAATTATTCTGATCATATGGAGTTCGTTCTCTGATCAGGTTATCAAGAAGCTGTCTCACATACCTTAGAGGACCAGAGTATAAAGGGATGTATCTTCCTCCACCTTTCAACTATTCTTCTAAGATATTATGATTGATTGAGTAATATGTTTAAAGGAGAAACCAAGTTTTTGTGTAAAATATGTTTCTTCAATAGTACTTACCCGATCATAATATACATTTCCCAGCCTCCCCACAGCTACAGTACATCCATATTGAGAACATGCCTTCCATTCCAGTCGTAAATGAAGTATTCATTGGATTTGGCACAAATCCCTGTATTAAGAGGAGATCACTCTGCCACCTATATGGGCAGATAACATTTTGCTTTTTAGCTAAAAAGTTTTAACCTGAGAGGGTTGGATTTGCAAGGTAGTAGTTGTTCTCCTAAGATACATGTATGTATTATTGAAGAACATATTTTACTGGAAAGAATTGGTTTCTTTAGCTAAAGTTAGCCACCAAAGCACGGTCATGTGATCTGAATATAGTGTCTGTATCTTCTTCTCCAATGAGAAAGCGTAAGACATGTACGAGATGATAACCAAGTCAGTGTGTCAAGTTGGAGATGAAAAAAATGCTACTAAATGTTGGTGTATTTTGACAGAAAGTCACATGACTTGTTTCTTTAAGAGTTTTCCCTGAGGGGCTGATAGTATTCACTGTGATTGCTTAACCAGATAATAAGCAGCAGACACATGTGATTGGTGAGGCCTGTCACCAACAGCAGTCATCCAACATGTAATCAACTACAGAATTATACAGAGATAATTCAGGCATCCTGCTGTAGGTACCCAGAGGGACTATTATTACAACTAAATAAGAAAGAGCAAAACCAACAAGTTTTGTGTGTGTGTGTGCGTATGTGTGTGATTTGGATTTTTAACGTAGCTTTAATAATTTTTCAGTCATATCGCTGCGATGTCTGCAGTTTATAGTGATGTCTAGCACTGGGGAATCATGCTGCAGACATGTAGCATGATGTCCTACCCAGTCACATTATCCTGACACCAGGTCGACCAGTCCTAACACTAACCTCTTAATGCTGAGTGCCAAAGTGAGGCAGCTGTTAGTACCATTTTTGTAAGTCTTTGATATGACTCAGCCGGGGATCGAACCTATGACCTCCTGCATCTGAGGTGAACACTCTAACCACTAGGCCACCAGAGTGGTCCAACAAGTTTTGTAAAATTCAACAAATAATTTATTTCCCTAAAACACAAAGTGAAAATTTGACAAGAACTTACAGTATTGCAAATTAAATTAAATCCAGAATAGTCCAGAACAAGTTCTATCACCAGTCTTAATGAAAAAAGTTCAAAATAAATTGCAGTGGTATTTGAAATAAGATCCAACTCTGAATGTTTTGATAAATCACAATAATGTAATCCAACAATGTTCTTGTCTGAAGTCACTATAATTCCAAATTAAAGTTCCAGTCCAGGAATATTAGTGAAGAGCACTTGGTATTTCCAGTGAAAAAAAATTTAAATAAATAATTCCACCTAAATCAGATACTGAACACAACAATAAGAATGATTCTGCTAAAGTTGTTAAAGCAAGAATGAATCATTTTACAAGTAAACAAGATTATATAAAAAAAAACTATGACACAAAAGTCGAGCTAGAATGTAATTCCAAAGTTCAGTTCTAGAAAATTCTAAGTTGTAAACAGATGAAATCTGTTTCTAAAATTATAATAAAGAATGTAGTAAACGTTCAGGTACAACAGGTTTATCCATGGGGAATACCATAATCATAGACCCAGACCCAAATAAACATGTTTAACTCTATTGATTATGATCCTAATATTTAACCCACATGAGAAAAAAATTAGTTATGTATTATTGTTTACAAAATTAAATGTTACTGGTCAGGTACATATACACAATGAACTTGATTTTGGACAAAGTCAAAAATACAATTTACATACCATATAATCGTAGAGAAGAAACTAACAACAGTACAAATTAAATATACATAACACTACTCAATGATGAAATGTTTGTTGCTGAAAAATATACACAATTCCTTAGCAGTTTTGAATTCTTTTATAAAATTTTTTGGTTTACTGATGGGGCTGTCACATTTGGAATAATGGTTGTGCAGCATTCTTGTTGTCCTAGCTAATAGATTTTTCTACCATGGTCTTTCAAGATTATGGGGATATTGTGGTACAATTCATCTGTGCATATATAATGTCCTGGAACTCTTACATAGTTAATGCTAGACATATTAAACTTGGGTTTTTGATGGTTGTAGATTGTACCAACACGTTTGAAATTAAATTATTATTTCATCTCTGGGGATGGAGCTAGAATTTTGGGGGTGGGTGAACTCAGATAAATTCCATAAATATCAAATAACTCCGTGACTTTTGTCTTCTGATAATGAATGATAGAAGTGTCAGCACATGCCAGACTGGAACCCCTTGTTATGCCTCTTGGTCTTTCATTACTTGGGTCATAACATAGGAACTATTGAGGTCCCCATCATACAACCACATGTATACTTGGACAAATTTAGAGATGCAGCTGACACAGACTGTATGGTCCATCCACACCTCCAGGGACTTAACCCCAAAGTTATAACATGGGAAATTTTGAGATCCCCACCCAGTTACCATAATATACATTTACTAATCATGAAAAGACAAAGTTATGCATGCAGCCAACACTGGCCTCAGGGTATAGCCTTAACCCCCAATGGACTTAGCCACAGTATCATGATTTGGAAACTATTGAGATCCCCAAATTGTATATACCTGATGAGCATGGAAGACAAATGCACATACCCAGCAGACATCTACCACAAGATAATCTTTACCCATCGAGTAGTACTCAAAAGGATCAAACTTTGGGATGGAGATTCAAACCAGGGAAGCTTGGGAATATGTTTTTTACCAGCACAGTATTTTAGTTTAGTGTAATGCTTCTGATGTTACTGTATGCTTATAATTTTATTTGAACATCTCTCATGATTCTTTTTGTTGTCCTGCTTTAATAATTCCTTGAAAATGATAAGAATCCATTTAGTCTTATTTTCTTTAAGATCACTACTGTCAAAAATATATTTGCCATCAGTAATTCTCTTAAATTTTATGTTGCTGATATGCTGTATATTAATGTTGTTAAAATATATTTACACTGAAATGTTATTAACAGTACATCTTCATGCCGAGATATATAGTAGGGTTGAGTGTGTGTGTGTGTGTGTGTGTCAAATGGCTAAAGCTTTTAATAGACTCTGTACTTGGACTTGCTTTCTTTGTGACTTTCCATTCATTTCTTTGATGATATAGTATATGAAGCCAGCAGATCAGGGTCTGTATTGTTTGTAGTTGGACCCAACTTGTAATTGATTATGTATCATAATACTATAGTAATGAAATTTAATATTGGGCATTTTCCAAAGAATAAACTTTATTTTTAAATTATGTTGCTTTCAGAAAGTTCAGTGGGTGGCAATGGATGTATCAAAAGATTATATGGATGTGGAGAGAAGTATGAATAAGGTAAAATGAATCTGCAAAGATTTAAGAATATTTTTAGACATTACTAATTTTGCTGTGTTTTGGGGTGAATCTAGTCTTTTTTGCATGTGGCTAAACACATTTTTCTAGACACAGTATTATAAGTAGGGTTGCATTACATCTTTCTGACTAAGATGTTTATCCAAAAGGATTGTTTGCTTATTGTCCATCTTCTGTTTGGTTTGAGCCAGAAAATTTATGTAATATCCTTGGGACATGCTTTTCATTCATCATTTAATACTGTTCATTTGTTTTGCTTTTAATCACATTTTCCATATTTTGTTTCATAGATTGGAGAAGTATTCTTATTGTTCTACAAAAAGAACATTTTTGTTGGATCTTTAAAGCTGCATTATCTCCCAATACAGTTTTAACTGTTACGACAAGCATGTTCTTTGTAGCTATTAAGGCAATTCTTAATTTCTCTGAAAAATATGTGCAGAAAAGTTACTTAACTATTTTATCAGGCTGCAGTATGTGGCCATTTTTTATCCTATCTGTGTTTGACTTGTCTTGGAGATTTTTACATGCTGACCACTTTGAGTTTTGTGACAAATTAGTACTCAGTTAAAATGTGTGTGCACCTTCCATATTGAATTAGAAAAAATAAAAAGACAGTCTATATCATAAATAATCATAAAATTTTGGTTTTTATTTCAGGCTGAGAGTCAGCTGGGGCCTATCAGCATTCTTGTCAATTGTGCAGGAACTTCCGTAAGTGGGACCTTTGAGGATCTACCAGTAGAGAAGTTCCAGGTATACTGTACCTCTTGGTAAAGTGATCATCAGCAAACAAACAAATTTTGGGGAATTTTCAGTAAACTTTTTGCTTGAGTACACAGTTGATAAAATTGGAGTAAGTGAAATGGCAAACTGTGTATATCATCTTTGAAATAGGCACAGAGTAGGAAACCATAAATGTTTTCATTTCTGTTGAAAGTAATGTTTCCCCTAGTCTTTCAACAGCTAAACTGGACCTGAATCAGTGATGATTACAGAGATTTTTCATGTCAGATATCTAATTTCTGTGCATTTTACCACCATACAAAGATGTGACCAATATCAATGAATTAGTCCAAAAAAAATCCATAGACATTTTATAAAGATATTTTTTTAGTTTTCCCAACCACAGGAATCTGAAGAAACTGTGACTTCTGAAGAAACACACACAACTCTTAAGTTTTTCCTACACAAACAATACCCTTAAAAAAAATCTTGAACCAATTACGTTCTAAGACTGCATCCAAATGACCCTTAATAACTAACTGAGATCCCTCAGTTAAGACTCTAAAACTCTGTATTTGCTTTTAAATAGGTCATAAGAAAAATCCATAGTGTGCAGGATAGTACTCAAATTATACATCATCAACAATATTCACTGGCTTTTATAGCATGTGCATATTATGATCATTTCATCACAAAATTTAATAATATTTTGAGACTTCACTTGCTAAATTTGATTAAATTTAATGTTAGGTAATATTTTGTGACTTACAGTATATTCTTTGAAAATTAGGATAACAAAGAACAAAATACATTACACTTACAAGTTCCAAAATTTTATTAAATTTTATGGTAGATATTATTTGTGATTTTTTAATAGATTCTTTTAAATTTAGAGAAAAAAGAAATTTAAACTGGCAGATTCCAGAATAAACATGACAGAGCTCTTGTTCATATACAGTTTATAATCGTTGAGTTTTGTATAGAGTAAACCTGCTTTTATATATTGAGTACAAATGACTTCAGCCACACAGTTATATTTACATCTGTCTAAATTTTCATTCATTTTCATAGAGATGGAATCTTCCAAACTTTAGGATGCTACTATGGGGAGAATCATAGACTTCTTTGGGCAAGCAATTTTGCCTTTAGATTTACCAGATCTAAATTGGCCAAAATAAGCATATTAAAGGGGAAACCCATTTTATGAAATAATACTGTTGGAGACATTCAGTTTGATTTTTCATTTAAGTATTATTGTTTCTTTTTATTACCCCATTTTATCCTGAATACGACTACGGGTGTAATACCTCATTCTATCTTGAATACACCTGTGTTCGTAGTATCCCATTTTATCCTGAATATGACTATGGTTGTACTCTACTACGTATGTGTGTAGCGTCTCCAGAAACATGTGTTATACATCACAAATATTTGTGTACTTCTTCACCAACATAGGAAATGGTTCAAGCACATATGCGCAGTGAAATTTGAAGAAAACATGGTTGGAAAAGAAATTGTTGGCTTGAAAATCGATTGATAAAATGATGGACGACAACTCAGATGTGAACATGGATGTTGATAGCGAGGGTAGCAACATTGAAGTTGATGATTTGGATGATTCTGATGATAATATTGACTTAAATGATGGCTTAGAATTGAATCAAGTTGATGAAAGAGATGATGCATGGCTTCATTCACTTTTTGACAGTGATTCGGAGAATGAAGCTGACTTTGAAGGCTTTCAAGATGGAATGGGTCCGGGATGATTTTTCACCTCGGTTGCAGCCATGATTTAAATTGATAGAAGGGGCAACTGTTCAACACCCAGAAGAAGCATTACTTTGAGTTACTTTGGGATGATTTAATCTGGAAAAAACTTGTTGATGAAACAAACCATTACACTGAACAGGAGCGTAGAAAAAATACCCCCCAACAAAAGTCACCAAGATGGATGCCAGTCGATATTCCTACAATGAAGGCCTTTATAGGCTTATATTTTACCATGGGAATAATTGGTCATCCATCAAGACATAATTATTGGCGACAAAATAAGTATATATTTGTCACATCCTTCAATAAAATCGTGTCTCATGACAGATTTGATCTGCTTTGGAGATACTTGCATCTCCATGACAACGAAGAACAAGCTGCAGAGCCTTAGCCAGAGGGAAGACCAGATAAATTAAAGAAAATTAGATGGTACCTGGATTATTTAGACAGAGATTTTCATCAAATTTCATACCCAGAACAAATGCAACTGTTGATGAAAGCATGATAAAATTCAAAAGGAAGACTCTCTTTTAGACAGTATCTCCCAGCAAAGCCAGCAAAATGGCGGGTGAAACTATGGAATATGGCCGACAGCTCAACTGGATACATGCACAGATTCCAGGTATACACTGGCAAAGAAGGCAAGAAAAGGGGCTGGCTTACAGAGTGGAAATGGATCTATGCTTACACATGTTCGGAAGAAATCTGACAGTCTATTTTGACAACTTTTACACGAGCACAGATTTATTGAGAGTCTTGCATACTAGAGGGGTGATGGCCTGTGGAACAGTCCGTAACAGCAGGAAGGGGTTGCCAAAAGACTTGCTGCCAAAACAGCTGCAACTGAAGAAACATGAATACAAAGTCGCACAGAAGGATGAACTTGCATTTTGTGTTTGGCAAGATACAAAAGCTGTTTGTGTCATGTCAAATTTTCATGACCCATCATCACGTGGCTTTGTAAACAGATGTTCTGGTATGGCTGTTCAGCAACAGGTTGAAGTTCCCAAAATTCTATCGGATTACCAGCAAAACATGAAGGGAGTAGATTTCTGTGACCAGATGGTTGGGTACTATCTTCATCACCGGTCCAAAAAATGGTGGCGTCAAATTTTCATCTTCTTCATCAGATGGTTGGGTACTATCTTCTTCATCACCGGTCCAAAAAATGGTGGTGTCAAATTTTCTTTTACCTAATGGAAACTTCGGCGTACAATGCGTATGTGATTGCTCGAAACACAAATCCAGAGAAAGTCAAAAGTATGTGGCCAACATTTCAGAGCTATCTGGAGGACTTCGTTGCATCTCTGGTTGGTGACACTAGAGCTGGAAAGGCTGCAGTACTTGTTCCAGAGCCTACCAGAGTAACAGTGCAACATACCATTGAAAAAATGTTTGACAGAAAAAAAAACCTGTCATGAATGTTTACTGGCCGCTCAACCTAGAGAGAGAAGAGGGGTGACAAAATTTGGTTGCAGGGAATGCAGTGTCCCTGTTCATACCGAATGCTAGGGAAAACACATTACTAGGTGTATAAGCGCTCAAAATACTGTTGTGAGCATGTACATTGGTAAATGATAACAAAACATATATCACTGTGTTGCAAATTTTATTACCTTTTCAGAGATACATAGTTTTATATACTTTAAAAACGAAATAACAATGTTACAACATTTTTAGTAAACATGGTGAAGGTCATCACAATTTCTGCTGCTGCTGCTGTATGATGCTCCGTTTTACCACAATGTATTTAGAATTGCTTCTCAGGAATCGGGCACTGGAGTTGAAATTGGTAAACAGGATAAAATGGGTTAAGTTGATTTACATTTGTAAAGTCTTTAAAGCTTTATTTGCATTGCAGCAAATGATGCAGATAAACTACTTGGGCAGTGTGTATCCAACCAGGGCAGTGGTCAAGTCCATGAAGGCAAGACGTCAGGGCAGAATAGTATTTGTCTCGTCCCAGGCAGGACAATTGGGGGTCTATGGCTATACGGCGTACTCCTCATCCAAGTATGCAATTAGGGGGCTGGCCGAGTCACTACAGATGGAAGTAGGCATCTTTTTCTTGCAGTAGAAACAGCAGTCATGCAGTTATTCTGTAAATGACTGAAATGAGTTGTATGCATGTTATACATGTTATAATGGTCCCTCTCTTATAAAACCATCTCTTCTAAAGCGGGAAAGTGGTCTTATAAGATGGTGGCCCTTTTAGAGGGGTATCATACATATGTGAGTATAATTACATATGAAATACGAATGGAATAACTAATTCTTAAATATCTAATTTTTTCATTTAAAGTCAGAGCCACATTGGGGATTAATTGTAATAAAATTTATATTTAATTTAGTGTTATTTTAAATAATTATGAATAATCATTATTTGTGCAAAACCAACTTGTCAATAAAATCAGGGTAAAAAACATCTGGTTGCAACCATTATTGATAGATATCCTATTTCTCACAGTTTTAGAATGTATAACTGATGATGTTTATTTGAATCTTTCTTACATCAGATTTCTGTATTGTGATAAAAGAATTATATTTCATTTTGTTTAGTCAAATTGTTTTCACTTTTTCTTCAAACTAACAACATCTGATGACATTTTGCACTGTTAGCAACAATATAAGTAGTTTGTAGTTATTACACAAACATGCCCCGTGTTTACAATGGAAGTGAGCTTTTGTTATTTGATGGATGGGCTTTTGTCAGGTACCCTTTAAAATGTGTTTCATAATCTGTGCGAGGGAAGCCACTAAGACTAACATACCATTCTCCTTTATGACGACTTCCTTTTCAGCAGTCAGCTTTTGTCATCTTGATAATTATTGGTGGTAATAATAGCTAGTAATTATCAAACTGACAAAAACTAACATTCTAAGCAATGTGCATCTATAAGGATAATCAGATTACTTATCTCTTTTTTGAGATTAAAGTTGGGTACTTCATAGGTATGTTAGAACATAGTCATTGGGATCTATTTAGAAATGAATAATATTCATGAGATTTCTGTCTGTAAACTCCATTATTTGGCTGCATTTTGAGGGTAAATGTTGCAGTTTTTGCACTTTTATGCCAGCTATTGGTAGCATTAGACGGGTGGCCATCCTTGAGGAGTACTGGTCAGTGGCAATGGATTCTGGCCATTTAAAGTTGATTACCACTGGTTTGAAGGGAGGGTAGCAGTGAAATGCTTTTCTGTGAGAATTTTGCCAGTTTGCCAGTTGAGAACCAAGAATATGATGAGAAACAACTATTTTGCTTGATTGTTTCACCAGCATGATATATGTATCATAAGCAAGAGCAGGACAGAACACATGTATCACAAGTATCAGCAGGAAGGTACATATGTATCACAAGTATCAGCAGGAAGGTACATATGTATCACAAGTATCAGCAGGAAGGTACATGTGTATCACAAGTATTAGGACTGAACATATGTATCACAAGTATCAGCAGGAAGGCACATATGTATCACAAGTATCCGCAGGAAGGTACATATTGTTATGAATTTTACATGAATACAAATATACTAGTTTCATGTCCAGATGGGTATTTTGAGACTGTGTTAAGTAAGATGTTTTGCCAAAGAATGTTCTGTATCATTTATATTACGCATAATGAGCGATGTGTTTTACGATGTCTGCCATCTTTGTTTTGGAGGCAATTTATGTATTGGAGGCACCTCCAGTGTGTCATATCATTTGTTTACATTGTTTCAATGCTGCAAATCACACATATAATAGTTTCATGTCCAGATGGGTATTTTGAGACTATGTTAAGTTTGATGTATTACATATGTTCTGTATGATTGATATTATGTACAAAGTTCAATGTATTTCACGATGTCTGCCATCTTTGTTTTGGAGGCAATTTATGTATTGGAGGCACCTCAGATTTCCACTATGTGGTGTATACAAGCATTATTGAACACCAATAAACCGTTGATATAACTAGTTTTTACGTAAAATAAGTTATTCTCAGCAATAAAATAATGCACTTACTGTCTCCTGCAAGGATAATGCATTAGGATAGTGCATGTTCTAATTTTCCCGCACCACCAACTTGTTTGGAGGCCGATGTTTACTGTTTATATGTATGACACAATGATTTTAGTGTTTGAAAATACATTTGTAATTAAGAGTGTAATAATATAATTAGCCTTCAGTATTTGTTTTGAATCTCAATATTTCAATGATATTTAATATTTATTGAGTCTTAAATACTTGTTAGCAATATGTACTATTTTGGTGGAGTGTTACACTGTGTAGTGCAACCGAAGGTTACAAATACGGGTGTCGTGCACACCAGTTAGTTTCCTTTCAACCAGCATCAGGTTCATATGCAAATGCAATACATAATGTATAATCGGCTTCCAAAAGTGATAGGGAATGTTATCATTCTCTGAATAGAAATTAACTGAAAATAATCACATTAGAATATATGTAGTCTTTTAGTAAATTTCGGTACTATTGAAAATCAGAGCCAAAGATAAAGCATCAAGTACTTTTACATAGGGATATTGAGCCTCCATAACGCTGTTTCAGTACATTTATATGACTTGATATTTTTATCATAACAGAAATGGTAACCCGTTTCGCAAGTTAATTCTTAAGTTGTAGAACATAAGGTGATTGTTGCTGAAGTAGATGCACCTGCCATTCTTGGGTATGATTTTCTAAATGCACATGGCTGTCAAATAAATATGAGACAAGGAACACTCACTTTTTATAGAGAAAAATTGTTGTGCCAAAAGGAAAGTGAGCTGGACTCTATTTTTCGGATTATACTAAGCGAAACATTTATAATACCTC
Source organism: Megalonaias nervosa (assembly GCA_016617855.1). Taxonomy (NCBI): domain Eukaryota; kingdom Metazoa; phylum Mollusca; class Bivalvia; order Unionida; family Unionidae; genus Megalonaias; species Megalonaias nervosa. The sequence continues at coordinate 92,015 of JAECUM010015729.1, read as the reverse complement.
AAGCTAGCGAAAAGATAATCTTGGCCGATGTAAAAGGGGATGTCTCAAATGTCGAGAGTGCTCTTGTAGAAAATCATGGCTCAAGATTAGCAAGGGAAGGAATTCTTATAGCAAGAACTCTTGTTGATCCTCGAGGGGGAAAGATTCCCCTATGGGTAGCGAATGTTTCCAATGAAACTAGAAACTGTACAGAGGTACTTGTGCAGCTGTCTGTGAAAAAGTTGAAGTATCAGAAGATGACATTGATGTCCAAGAAGACTGTGTTGGTTCCATTAAGGTTCAAGATGGTTGCCCAGAGCATTTACAAAATATTTGGTGGACTGTCAAGAGCAAATATCATTAAAACAGAAGATGTTAAAACACTCCTTCTTTCATATCAGGACAGTTTTGCTAGAAATAAGGAAGACCTTGGAAGGACAAATGTCGTTCACCATAGGAATAATACTGGGGATGCGCTTCCAATAAAGCAAGCCCCAAGATGACTGCCTCTTAGTAAGCAAGAGGAAGCCAGAGAAGAAATACAGCGGATGTTGGACTCATGAATCATCGAACCCTCAAAGAGTCCCTGGGCTGCTCCAGTGGTACTCGTTACAAAAAAAAGATGATTCACTTAGGTTATGTGTTGATTACCCGCTTCTCAATCACGTCACATGGAAAGATTCATATCCACTCCCTCACATAGACGATTCACTTGATTCACTGAGAGGGTCAAGTTGGTTCTCAACCCTTGATCTTGATAGTGGCTACTGGCAAGTTAAAATGGATTCTCGAGACCAAGAGTAAACAGCATTTGTGACGACATGTGGCCTTTATCATTTCAATGTTATGCCATTTGGGCTGTGCAATGCCCCAGAGATTTTTGAGCATTTGATGGAATTTGTCCTGTCTGGTCTTCATTGGGAGACATGTCTCATTTATTTGGATGATATCATCATATTTTCCACAGACTTAGACACTCATATCAAAGGCTTGCTGATGTTCTCGCATGTATCCGCAATGCAGGGTTAAAGGTGTCACCCAAATAGTCCGAGCTATTCAAAAGGAAGGTCACTTTCCTTGGCCACATTGTTTCCAGTGAAGTCATATCGACTGATCCAGCCAAGACTGAAGCTGTTAAAACATGGCCTTAACCCCATAATTTACATGACGTGAGAAGTTTTATTGGAACCTGTTTCTATTACTGCAGATTCATCAAAGATTTTGCCGAAGTCGCAAGACCATTACATAAAATGACTGAGAAACAGGTAAAATTTCAGTGGACATCACAGTGCCAACAATCGTTTCAGAAATTAAAGGATCTCCTCACCTCGGCCCTTATTCTTACATATCCAAAAGTGGAAAATGTATTCATTTTGGATACTAATGCAAGTGGATATGCTATTGGAGTCGTCTTATCTCAGGTACAAGATGGTATGGAAAAAGTAATTGCTTATTACTGTAAGGTGCTGTCCAAGGCTAAGAGAAATTACTGTGTCACCCGAAAAGAACTTCTTGCAGTGATACAATCAATCAAACACTTTCATCATTATTTGTATGGAGTAGAATTTCTTGTTTGCACAGACCATGGAGCACTTAACTGGCTCCTTAAATTCAAGAACCCAGAGGGACAAATGGCGAGATGGCTGGAAATTTTAGGAAATTACAAGGTGACCATACAACATCGTCCAGGCCGAAGACATGGCAATGTTGACGGTTTGACACGAAGACCATGCTATCCATGAGACTACTGTAAAAAGCAAGAGGTTAAAGACGATGAAACTTCTTTGGCAAAAGTCAGGATGCTAAGCGGAATGCAGTTGGGTAATAGTGACAAACCTAATGAAACGCTCCGCTTATAAAATAACTAGGTTGAAAAGAAAGTCTGACGCTGAGATCAGAGAGGCTCAGATGAATGATAAAATTTTGTCAATAGTCATCAAATGGAAGGAGAATTATCTAGAAAGACCAAAGTGGGAAAAAATATCTTTTCAAAATGTGGACTGCAAATAATATTGGTCTCAGTAATGGAATAGACTACAAGTCATACAAGATGTACTTTACAGAGTCTGGTATGGCTCCACACGAGGACCAAGGTATCAGTTAGTATTGCCATCATCCTTGCAGGATGAAGTTTTGCAGATGCTTCACGACAACCCTGGTTCTGGACATTTTGGTATATCCAGAACACTTGAAAGAGTAAAAGAATAATTTTATTGGCTAAGATACAAAAACAGTGTATCCAAATGGTGTGCAAGATGTAAACAATGCCAAATGAGGAAAAACACACCATGTCAAAACCGAGCAAAAATGAAGCAGTACATTGGTGGAGCTCCATTGGAACGAGTGACTATGGGCATCTTGGGTCCTCTTCCAGAAACTGTTTTCGGAAACAGATACATATTAGTTGTAACGGATCAATTCACTCCATGGACTGATTGTTATGCTATGCCGAATCAAGAGGCTTCAACGGTTGCTAAGTTATTTGTCAATCAGTTCTTTTATCGTTTCGGTGTGCTACGTCAGTTGCATACAGACCAAGGCCGTCAATTTGAGTCACGGCTTTTTCAGAGTTTGTGCGAAATTCTATGTATTGACAAGACACGAAGTACACCTTTCCACCCCCAAAGTGATGGCATGGTTGAAAGATTTAACAGAACGGTGGAGGATATTTTAAGCAAGTATATCTCAGCGGATCAACGCGATTGGGATGCCCATTTACCCTTAGCAACATTGGCATATTTGACATCAGTGCACGAGAGTACTGGATACTCCCCAAGCATGATGATGATGGGAAGAGAAATAGAATTACCAGTCAATTTACTCAATGGAAAACAACCATACTTGGAAGAGGCTAAGAAACATTCTGATTATATAATGTCACTCCAAGAGAAGATGTGGGATATACACGAAAAGCAAGGGGGAACATGATTGAAACAAGCAATAGACAGAAAAGAAGATATGACCACAGAGCAAATCAGATCAAGTACAAAGTAGGAGAAGCTGTTTGCATCCAAGTTACAGCCAAAACAAAGGGAAAATCTCCCAAGCTGCAGAAGTGGGAAGGACCGTATCTTGTCATTGGTCAGATCTCAGATCTGATTTATCAAGTCAGGAAGAGCCCAAATGCCAAAGAGAAAATTGTACATCATGACACTTTGAAGCCCTTTCACGGGGAATATCCAAACTGGGTCAAGCAACAGACTGACACATCTTAGGGAGGGGAAAACAAAGACAAGAAATGTAAAGAAGTATGCAATGATAATAGACAGTCTGATACGAGGGAACAAGTTAATGGCAGCTTTGAAAGCAGAAGTACCCGCAGCAGAAGATTACCTAATTGGATGTCAGAGTATACCATATAATCGAATCAGCTGACCTTGAATCTGTTAGGAGTTTGGCAGATGAATGAAGTTACATTATGTGAAATACTTATGTATCCCCATGCTCTTGATATCGGTAATATCGGAGAGCATACGGTTGTATATGTAACTGGGCATGAGTGCATCATGTATTATAATCGGTTATTAGGCATGCTGGATAACTAAAACAATTGCATGAAAGATGATACAACATATTGTTCTTCTTCATCTTGTTCTTAAATTACCACTTTGGATGTCAATATAAGCAGTGGTCTCACTGCTAGGGTAAAGGGGTAACAATAAAATCAGTGTTCTATTGGTAAAGAAACTTAGCATAACCACATTTGTGTTGTCTCTGTCATTACAGGTAACAAACAAACAACAACAAAAAAAAAGATGCTGTTCAAATGCAGTCAGTGCTGTGCTATGTACACCAGGCAGAAAAGTCTGAGGCAGCATTGTAGAGACAAGCACGGGAACTGGATCATTTGCCCCTATGATGGTTACACATATACATGTGCGAAGAGCAGACATCACCTGACTTCGCACATGAACAATGTGCACGCTGTGCTTGGTAGGGGTTATGCAGCCTACTCTCCAGTTAACAGTTGGAGGCTGGATAGGCCAGGGAAAACAGAAACCATCAGGAGATGCGGGAAGAGGAGCAGCCTGAGCAGGGCACTAGTTGAGATGAGACAGGGAACCATGTGGGAAAAAGGAGCCAGGAGGAGGAGAAGATGGATCATTCAGACAGTGATTCAGAATGGTAATCCGTTCTGGCTGACTGAATTGACCTGGACTATGGGATAAATGATCTGTCTTCTCCCGAATCCATTGAGCTGGCGGAACCCTTGTTTTGATCTCCACGAAGAGTGGCCTGTGAACAATCAGAGGAGACCACACAGCCACAGTATGCTGGGGATAAAGATGATACTATAACAAAAGTTCCCAGTAAAGCAGCTGCATCTGCCAGTTTGAATAACTCGGAATTAAATGTCAGTTATATCTCGTTACCTTCATGTCCCACAACAGCCAGCCACCCAGGAGAAGAGAACCAACTCTTGTGCAGAATATTCCCAGGGTAGCAAAGGATGAAGCCTTATCGTTCCTCACTTTTGGTGGCATGCATCTATACCCTCCAGCAATGAGGAATTGGAGTGAAGTTGAAGAGAAGTCCATTCTGTTGGGAAGGATGCTGAGATGGCCCCCACGGAAGTGGTCAACAATGACGGCAGATGCCAAGCAAATGTTATGGGAGATGACTGCCCTGACCTTGGAGAAAGAGCTGAATCAGATGGGCAACTGCATAGAAATACCCTGCTAGAGAAATATAATTTCCTTGCTCTACCAGGGACCACTCAGCCCAAGATTGTCAATGGCCAGAGCATTCGTTTCATGCGGTTTCAAAACTTCTGAGCCCTGCGAGACATAGTGAACTCAGCTGAAGATCCAACTGGTCTCCTGGAATCATTCCAGAAGGCAGCTGAGGACAGGGATCAATGTACTGACAATGTAATTCAAGGGCTACAGGGCATCCCTGTTTGGATATAATAAAAAGTGGTAATCTTAAGAAATATTAGGGTCTGCGGTAAGTATTTGAAATGCATTTACAATAGGAAGTTATTTTTTTTTATAAAAAAAAAAGTTTGTATTTTTGCAGTACTCCTTGAACTAGTGTAGAATAAAGAATATTTGTTTTATCATTTTGTTTAAAGGAAAAATTTCTTGTTTTAGTAAAGGTTCTCAGAGATAATGGAAATTTTCAAATCTAGAAATCTTGTGTTGTAATTTTTTTTAAATGTGTAAACTTCATGTTGCATGATGAATATATTGTTGAGGACAACAACTTTTGAAAAACTGGGGGTAGTGTTACGAATTTTACGTGAATACAAATATACTAGTTTCATGTCCAGATGGGTATTTTGAGACTGTTAAGTAAGATGTTTTGCCAAAGAATGTTCTGTATCATTTATATTACGCACAACGATCGATGTGTTTTACGATGTCCTCCCATCTTTGTTTTGGAGGCAATTTATGTATTGGAGGCACCTCATATTTCCACTACGCGGTGTATACAAGCATTATTGAACACAATAAACTGTTGATATAACTAGTTTTTATGTAGAATAAGTTATTCTCAACAATAAAATAATGCACTTACCGTCTCCTGCAAGGATAACGCATTAGGATAGTGCATGTTCTAATTTTCCCGCACCACCAACTTGTTTGGAGGCCGATGTTTACTGTTCATATGTATGACACAATGATTTTAGTGTTTGATCATACGTTTGTAATTAAGAATGTAATAATATAATTAGCATTCAATATTTGTTTTGAATTTCAATATTTTAATGATATTTAATATTTATTGAGTCTTAAATACTTGTTAGCAATATGTACTATTTTGGCAGAGTGTTACACTGTGTAGTGCAACTGAAGGTTACAAATACGGGTGTCGTGTACACCGGTCAGTTTCCTTTCAACCGGCATCGGGTTCATATGCAAATGCAATACATAATGTATAATCGGCTTCCAAAAGTGATAGGGAATGTTATAATTCTCTGAATAGAAATTAACTGAAAATAATCACATTAGAATATACGTAGTCATTTAGTAAATATCGGTACTATTGAAAGTCAGAGCCAAAGATAAAGCATCAAGTACTTTTACATAGGGATATTGGGCCTCCATAACGCTGTTTCAGTACATTTATATGACTTGATATTTTTATCATGATAGAAATGGTCACCCATTTCGCATGTTAATTCTATTTGTTTGAATCCGTTTGTTATTGGAATTTTAATGTTACCCCTTTGAATATTCTGAAATCATTACAGTAAATTCTATTTGATCTATAGTATTATTTAATACAAATTATTGAGACTGTTGGTTATAATTATATGTATATTCTGTTATATTAATTTATTTATTGACTAGGACAAGAATATATAAATTGCATTATATTGATTTGTTTATTGACATTTTAAGACTAAAATAAATCCTGTTTTTTCTCATTCAGATTTTATGTTGTTTATATACTTAGATAAATAATTTTCTCACATATAAGTAGCTAGTATAAGAAGCCATTATTTCTACAATGATTTCGTCTGTTATCAGATGACTTTCTATATATACTACCAGTACATCATAGTATTGCAACCAGTTCAAGGTCTGTTTAAGGATTACCAAAATTTCGAAACAGGAAGTAATTTTCTAAATATAAGTGAGTTTGCGCTGGGAAATTAAACCGGGGTGAACATGTTACAATATGTATCACAAGTATCAGCAGGAAGGTAACATATGTATCACAAGTATTAGGACTGAACATACGTATCGTCCGCATTAGTAAGACAGAACATGTGTATCATTCGCATTAGCAAGAAAAAATGTGTATCACAAGCATTTGCAGGATAGTGTCTGCATCACAAACATTAGCAAGACAGAACATATGTATCACAAACATTAACAACACAGAACATATGTATCACAAACATTAGCAAGACAGAACATATGTATCACAAACATTAACAACACAGAACATATGTATCACAAACATTAGCAAGACAGAACACGTGTATCACAAGCATTAGCAGGACAGATCAAATATATTACCAGCATTAGCAATGTAGAACATGTATATCACATTCCAGGTCAATATTGTTAACAGCAATGTTTACATTTTTTATTCTAGTTCTAGGAGATTTGTCATAGCACAGTATGGATGTGGAGATGTTTCACAGAACTTGTGCTTAAACGTATGTGGTGGTCTTGTGTAACATACAGTTATGGTGACATATGTTCACCATTCTTTTATTCTATAACTTTAATGAGCAGATAGTAAGTTTTACGTATGCATAATTTAATTACTTGTGTGTTAGTTTTAAATTTCTTTTTTATTTTATTTTTATTTTTATTTGATTACATGTAATTGTAATGATAACTTTATTCACTGGATTTGACATTTTTCCAGAAAATTCAGTTCAGTTCTGTTAAACCAGTAGTTTGAAACTTTGTATCTTTTGGTGACCTAGATTTCAGAGCCAGTTTCAGCTCTGTTGTAAACAACTATTTTTATTTTTTAATTGAATCTCATAGTAAGATTCATTCAGTACAATCGAATTCATCCATGGCAGATGTGACAGCCAGCATATAATCTTACTATGTCTCTTGAAAGGAAGTGATCACATGACCCTATCGGGTGGTTCGTTTTGCATTTCAGTTGGAGTTAAAGTGACGTTTCATAGTGATTTTTGGTCAGCCGTAATTCATACCTTCGGGCTCAAAGGTGTTATTTCTGTTGTAGCAAGTTTGATTTGAATTTTTCTATTTTTTGGAATTAATAATTTATTTCCCAGGAAAATACTTGTGCTCATCAGAATTCTTGGACAAAGACATTTACTGAAAATTATTTGGAATTCTAAAGCCGGAATATTATTCTTGGTGATTCAACAAGGAACTGTCGACATGACAACACAAAACAGGTTATAGAAGACGTTATCGCCTTCCATCTTGGAACTTCATCGGGATTCAAACTTTGATTCATTTAGAACTTTTTAGTGATAGGACTTATATTTTTAATTATTGGATTAATTTTTGGATTTGATTCATAAAACGTTAAGTCTTTTTTTCATATTTTTACCTTGTTTTTCTAGGGAAATAAATTATTTTGTTAAATTTACAAAGCTTGTTGGCTTCACTCTTTTCTTTGTTACTTTTGTACGAGCCTAGACAGGTAACATAAGATATTCATATTATAACTTGTGTGCAGAGGTAACATAAGATATTCATATTATAACTTGTGTGCAGTTTGTGCATGTGTTTGCACTGAACTGGAGTAAATGATGAGTAGATTTGATTGATACATGTTTACAAATGTAGTTGTAAACCCTAACCCCCCTCCCAACTCTATTATTGTACTGTATTTATTTTATTTGGTTTTTGTTCTAGTACTGTTTGATATTAATATCATAATTACCCTATTTTTGTGTTTTATGACACAGCCTTGTTGGAGTCTACTTAAGAATAAGGTGGTCACACTTATAATACAGGTCAATTTTATTTTTCTCCAGGGTCAATGTGTTATAAATTCAGCACTGTATGATTTTTAAAAAAAGCATGAAATAACCCATAAACCTGTTATATCAACTGTTGAAACTGTTTCTATCAATTGCATGTAAATTAATTCTTCTTTCTTATAATAATTCGAACATGACATACTGTGATGTGAAGTAGCGACTTTGTAAAACTGGTTTACAACTATTTGTACACATGTCCAAAGGATGCATCTATAGATTGTCATTAAAAATGATTGTTTTTTTACATTTCAGGTGAAGCCATACAACATATATGTTACAATTGCATTCCCACCAGACACAGATACACCAGGCTTTACAAATGAACAAATTGGAAAGGTTAGTTCAACTGATCTTGAATTTTCTTTTTGATACAAGTTTTGCCCCCTTTTGCTAATGTTACTGATGACAATGTGGTAACTTTAAGCACTTTGAGGGTGTACAGTAAATACAGAATAAGGGTGATGATGTATATGAATTACATTATTGAATCCTTTTCGTAAGCAGAAGGAAACAAATTAAATTGTGTTTCTGGTATAATTGTAATACAAATTAAGCTGTGTTTTTGGTATAATTGTAATACAAATTAAGCTGTGTTTTTGGTATAATTGTAATACAAATTAAGCTGTGTTTTTGGTACAACTGTAATATGAATTAAGCTGTGTTTTTCGTAGAATTGTTATACAGTTTCTTGATATCAGCAAAAAGTCTTCCTCAAAGCCATGCTTACTTATCTTGCTAGACTTATGACAAATTATACTGCTTTATAATGTCTGTAGGTTGTTGTGCATTATATTCCAGAATTGTGTTATTGATGAAATAAATAGTTAGAAGTAGAGCCAATAAAATAAGAGGCTTTTCATATCACACTACTTTTATTGTTGTACCACAATACATCCATTGAATCTTTATTTGAAAGAAATGACTTTCACAAAGGAAGTTTTTTTCAGTGTATACTTCAGCAGCTATAATTTCTGATAGTCAGGCCCATAGCTGCACCATCAGTCTTAGACGTAATCTGCATATACCCTTGCATAATGAGCAACCATATATGAATAGCATAGACACATATATGATGGCACATATGTAATGGCGGATTTTGTTATAGGACCTTTAATTTGACTATTCAGATGAAATCTCAAAAAGCTGTAATTGCTAATAGAACATTATAGCAACCTGACCTGTACATGCGAGGGTGATACAAGATTCCACAGGCTGGTCTGATCTTTGACACCAATCTGACTCTGATGTCATACACAGGGTGACAGCAGAGACTTTGACTGCAGCTGATGAAATGGGAGCATTTTTAAAAGTAATTGTACTTGGCTATGAATCACAAGTCACTTATTGGTGATTTTTTACACATGTTCATTTGTCAGTCTGCTCAGTTCCTAGCATCATTTGAAATTAAAGTTTTGGCACTGAAAATTATTATTTGGGGGCTGATAAATCTTGATATTGACCTCGACAGTAAATTGTTATGTATTTAATTTAATTGTTTGTTTGTTTTTTTTAAATATTTTAATTCCATTACATGCTATTGTAATGTAACATTGTGTACTGGATTTGACTTTTTTCTATTTTATTTCATTGATATAAACAACTAATACTAGAAACATTGTATCTAGTTGCTGACCTTGTTTCAAAATCAGTGACAGTTTAGGTAAACAACTATTTTTTGTTTTTAATCGTTCTCAGAGTAAGAATCATTAAGTTGAGTCAAGGTCATACCTGGACTACGTGATTTTAAGCATATGCTAATTGGTAACAAACTTAAATTTTTTCCAGAAGAATGAACTTTTGACCCTCATCCGGGAATCTGTTTTGCATCTTAATTAGTCGTATAACTGATGTTTTTATAAAGGTTTGTCAGTGGGGCTTAAAACACTTGACACATTAAGTTGTATTATGTTGTGTCCAGTTTGGGTTGAATTTTATTTTCTTCAAATTATTAAATTCAAGTGATTATTTTCCCTGGAAATACAAAAGTGCTCTGACAAAATTCTTGGACAAAGACATTCATTGGAATTTATACTGAATTCAAAACTGGAATAATATTTTCTGTGATTCAACATGAGAAAAAGAGCAGTTTTTTGATAGATGGTGCTTAGCCAAGAAAGTTGATCAAGATTATGAAAGTCTTAGACAACTTGTATTACTTGAAGAGTTCAAGAACTGTCCATAGTGACATTAAGACTTATCTTGATGAGCATAAGGTCGAAACCTTGGAAAATGCTACTTATGCTGCTGATGAGTATTCCTTAGCTGATAAAGTTCCATTTGTAGGCAAGTCTTCCACTCAGCAGCCTTCTGGAAGAAAAGGTATTTCAGTCTAATATGACTCCTTCTAAATCTCAATCTGGCACAACTTTTAAAAATCAAGCTTCTGATAAACTTGGTCAAAATCCTTGTCTCTTCCTACGTGTACCTGTTGCAAGAGGAAAGGAAATGTTATTTCTGATTGCTTCAAACTGAAATATAAGCATCAGAATCAAGATAGACCTATCCCAAATGCTCTTATTTCTAAGAGGTCAAGGTCACGGTCATGTATTGAAAGCAATACATTTGTTGGGTCTATTAAACCCCAGTCCGATTTTATTATGGAGAATTATGAAGCATTCATGTCGAAGGGTTCTATATCACTCTTGGGTGATTTGGCCAATCCCGTCCCTATTAAAATTTTAAGGGATACAGGAACTTCTCAGAGTCTTTTATTATCAGATACTTTGCCTTTTTCTGAGAAGTCTTCTTCTAATGAGAGTGTACTCATTCAGGGAGTAGAGTGCAGCTTTGTTAATATTCCTCTCCATTGTGTAAATTTGTCATCAGACTTAGTCTCACGACCCGTGACAGTCGGAAGAGTGTCTTCTTTACCCATTGAGGGCATTCATTTATTACTAGGCAATGACTTAGCTGGAGATAAGGTTGTGGTTAATCCACTTGTAACTGACAAGCCTTGTTTGGATCAGAAAGTCAATCCTATTGAAAATGAACTCCCTGATTTATGCCCAACTTTTTTCCAGAAGAATGAACTTGTGACCCTCATCCAGGAATCTGTTTTGCGTCTTACTTAGTTGTATAACTGTTGTTTTGATAAAGGTTTATTCAGTTGGGCTTAAAACACTTGACAAGTTAAGTTGTATTATGTTTTTGATCAGTTTGGGTTGAATTTTATTTTCTTCAAATTATTGAATTCAAATGATTATTTTCCCTGGAAATACAAAAGTGCTCTGACAAAATTCTTGGACAAAGACATTCGTTGGAATTTACACTGAATTCAAAACTGGAATAATATTTTCTGTGATTCAACATGAGACTGTTGACACAGCAGCACTTTGCTGACCACAACAGACGTCATCACCTTCAATTTCAGATTTTATCGGGACTTGAACTCAGTTTCATTCAGAACTTTTTGTTACTAGGACTTCTAATTTTAATTCTTGGATTATTTTTTGGATTAAATTCGTAAAACCATAAGTTCTTTTTTCTCATTTTTCACTATGTATTCTAGGGCAATAAATTATTTGTTAAATTTTACAAAGCTTGTTGTCTTCACTCTTTTCTGTTACTTATTTCAAGAGCATAGAGACTTGTAACAAAATAATTGTACAAATGGCATTTGCTTACAATCATAAGTAAAATTAACAGTATAGACCCTTATCTACCTGCACAGTAGGCAATGGCAGATTTGGGTTTACTTTCTTCGCACAAGTTGGCCATACATGACATGTAAGGAAAGACTGTGCATAAAAAATGTGCTGATTAAGAGGAAATCTAAACAAGTGAATTATGCCTAGTATAAACAGAATATCATTCAAAATAATTTGACCATTTGAAAAGGGTGTTAATCATTAATTTATGTAAAAAAAATTGTTTGCTAAGTTCCACCACACTCAATCCATGCAGGTTGCAATGGCAGTATGTTTGATGTGCAGATGTGTTGTTAATGTTGTCAATAGCATAAGCTGAGCACCTGTTTCTTTATAAATAATGTAAAAATTCCACATCTGTTTATGTGGTATAGCTAAATAAGCAGTCAAAGCAACAAGGTTTTAGCATTATTCCATCTTACTACTTTAAAACAGTGATCGGTACTTTGTGAGCAGTAGATTTATAAAAAATTAACCCCAGCATGAAAAAATCTACCAGTTCATTGGTTGCCTTTATATCAAACACTTATTTTTTTTTTTTTTTATGTGTTAGCCCAAGGAGACCCAGCTGATATCACAGTCATCTGGCCTTTTTAAAGCAGAAAGTGTTGCCAGGTCTATCATGGAGGATACATTGGTGAGTTTTGTCTCTTGCTTCAAACCTTAGGTTGCGTCAACTAGACAACAGTTTTTGACAACTTGTGCAAAAACTCTAAATGACTTTGATGTTTTCATTTGTTAGTCCCCAGGGAGGAGGATACCATAGAACCAGGGGAAACCACAAACCTTGGATAAGAGACCACATATTATTAGTGCTACAGCCAGAGATGAAGCTAGGACTGTAGAGATGCAAGGCAAATATGTAACTACTTTTGGAAGGGTTTTTCATTTGGATGCATGGAGCCAATAGTATTCATCTTTACTTTCCATTCACTCATGGTGTGTAGAAGTTTGACTCATAAGTTACAATAGTTGTGTCATTTGATACAAAATATAAATAAGTTTACGTGTTCATTTTGATATGTTTTTTGGCATCCATTTGAGATACAGTTTTAACTTTCAGTCATTGATCTAGTGCTTCAGTCTGGGAAAATAATCACTTATTTTTTTAAAAAATCTTTAAAATAACAGTTTCTTGTAATCATCATAGCCCAAAAACCATTCATTGTCTTCTCTTTGGTGTGAACAATATCATATAGAAATGGATCTGCAAGGGGTTTGTCTCATATTTCAATTTTGGCAGAGTAATTGGCATTTTTGAGCTATTGCACATCTTCACTTTGAAAGGCACTCATAACAAGCATGGTTCTGGAATCATTCAACACGTCCTGATGCAGTTTGAAGTCAATACTGTCCAGAATGTGTATAGATGTACATTTTCGGGATTTTGTCTCTTCTACTTTATTGTTTACAAAGTTATGGTTTTTGTTATCAGCTTTATGTTTTGCTTCAGAGCTCTTAACTCTGCCACTCTTTTAAGTTAAAAATAATTTTTTCGTCCAATATTTCCTTTTTAGTCTTTTTCTGTGAATTGTTTTATGTCTGCACCAAAAATTTTTAAAAAATTTAGAATAGTACAGGGGAGTTGTCGCTCAACGCTTGTAAAATGGGCAGTGTCTCTCCATTCCCACCATTTGGTTTTGACCACATTTTTTTTTACAAGGGTATCTTTTCACCCAAACTATGAAACTTAGCAAGTTTTTAAAAAAAACATTTCATGCGAAGATATGTTTTGTTTTTGAAAAATATTGATTTCTTTTGCTTATCACCAAGTTTTCCAAAGACCACTATACAAAGATAGTAGGAAAAAGTCTGGACAATCAATAAGGATCTTATCTTCCTGAAAATAGTACAATTTACAAAGTATTAGTTACAAATATAATTGATACACTCATTCTTGTCCATTTCAGATGATACTGAATTGACAATCTGTGGCCTGTAGTGTTAAATCTGGTAAATAAACAGAGGTCCATTTATTGTAAAAGCAAAAAGGTTTCATTGGGCACATGCGTATAGCAGAGACTAATCTCCAGATAAAGTCCCGTATTATGTATATTTAATTTGTATTTGTTAGTTATTTCTCCATGATTATAAGTCATATAATTGCATTTTGGAATTGACCTTCTCCAAAATCTGGTACATTAGAACATTTTAAGACTACAGGCATATCAACACTTTGGATTTGGATGGATTTTTTAAAAATGTAGCTTTAACAATTTTAGTCACATTGCTATGATGGCAGTGTGGCAGTTTATAGTGATGTCTAAGTAGGAGTCGGGTTATCATTCACATAAGAATCCAATCTTCCTTCCATAGAAGGATACACAAGGCATAGGTAGGATGGTCAGCATTCCCTCCTCCTTTTGTCTATTCCCCTAATGTTAATGTGATTGGGAAACCTATTTGAAGCAAAGTGCATTTTTAAGTAAATTAAGTTTCTTTAAGATTATTTACAGGATCACATGGCTTGAAGACCCTACAAACCACCACACTGTTGCAAGCATCCTTGTTGATATAACATTCCGTTTAAACAATAGTGACATCTGGTGGTGGCAAGCAGGAGATAATGGAAAAGACAAAATTTGGTCTTTTCAGTAGTGATGGATACCAGAGGTAGCAGGTTTATATCCACTAATATTAATGTGATCAGGCAAGTATTCTTGGAGAAACATAATTTACTCAAAGATCTGCTCTGAGTAGAGATCAGAGTTGTGCAGGAAGAACGAGAGAGACATATTTAAGTGTTGGGTTGATAATGAACTACAGTGCTTTACCCCTCCCCTCCACATGTTTTGGTGACAAGGGGTGGGTGGGTATCACCCCTTCAGATAAAATCCTGGCAGCATCCGTGAAGATTTATAAACAATATCAAACCAAACCAGATCGAAATGGTTATTCTGTATACTTTCACTGGGTCACAAGGCCTTCTTATGTTCTGGCAATGGTGACATTGTTTTTGAATCTTTATACATTTTTTGAACTTGTTTTGACTTGCACTCTTTCTTTGAGAAAAACATTTTAAGTATAATTGAACATAAAGCAGTCAATGGAGAAAATCAAATTTGATAGGCACATCTGTGTTAATATGTAGATGACCTGGTTAAATTTTCCGGCCATTTGAGCATTATTTAAATTTCTTCAATATATTTTTGAAGAAAAAAGTGCTCTTTTTTATACAGAAAGTTTTTTAGCACATTTAGGAAGAAAATACTTCTTGCAGGCAAATAATATTTGGCAGGCATGGATATGTTCATATTCATATTACCATAACAGATTTTTGGGCCTTTAAGCAGTTTCTTGGGGATGTTTTAGACTTGTACTGTGTTTACAAAATGTTTTCTAGCAGTTTAGCAAAACCACTAGAGTTAGACAAATGAAATATGATATGCTTGTTTGTATGCATATGTACATGAATTTGATTCTTTTACATGGTAGTGGGGAATTTGAGTTTTTTGGGCAGACCTGTTTTTTGTGCTTATATTTGCATTTTGGGCTAGGATTCTGTTTATGCAGTAAGGTTTATGCATGGGGCCAGGGAACAGCATGTCCAAGCATACACTTCAAATAATGCCTGCTTCTACAGGACATTTCTGTGTCCTTTCTTTTGTTGTATCAGTGATCTTTTTAAACCTCTTTTTATTGGACAGCTGCTTCCACATGACAGTATTCCCATTCCTGTCTCTTGCCTCTTTGCTGTTTTAAAATCTGTATATCATTAAGAAATTTAAGTGGTCCTCTGTACACAGGTTTCATTAGCATTTCTTACCTTAACACTGTTATCAACATTAAAATAGGACATTGTTTATTTCATTAGCCATGCTTGGTGTTTAGTTTTCTTCTGTCAAGTTCCGGTATTATGTAATGACATTATAATTGGGGAAGAGGTGCAGTTAGAGAGAACTATATTTGCACAAATAAACAAATCCCTTTAAGTAAATTTGTAAACTTTTGCTTTTCATTTGTCAAAAAGTACTTGTAAACAATAGCTTATATTCTGTTTTTAGAATAGATTGTAATAATATGGTGACATTGAAATTACAGCAGTTGTTAGGGATCAAAGAGATCAAATATCAAGGTGATATTCTCTGTTCAAATATACTTTTCTTTCCGCAAACAGAATGGGAGATTCCTGTGCAGTGTTGGATTGGATGGTTGGATGTTGGGATGTTTGACTTGTGGAATGACCCCAGTTACATCAGCTTTGGATGGCATCCAACAGGTAAAGTGCTCCAAAACCTTTTTTCAGAACAAGTATAATAAAGTCCTGGTAAAAAGCAGACCTAATGCTTTTCATTTTTAAAATTGCAGGTACAACCTGCCTGGGGGTGGGGGCCATAGACAAATACTATAGCATTGGTTAAGATGTGTTGTTAATGCATTTACATTTATTTTTTGGATGTTTGAAAATAATTCACTTGTTTTTCTTCCACTTTTGTCATAAGAAAGTAATTACAGTGAATCCTTGCATATGATAAAAAGAATTATACTTAATTTTTTATTTTTCAATGGCATTTTTTTAAAATGCAGGAATGCATTGTGAAAGTTTATTCGGAGTGAAATGTTGTTGTACATGTCAGTATCTGGCAACATACGACATTTACACATATATTGATCAGAATGAACGCTGAATTGAATTCATTAGAAATTTAAGGAATAGCAGCATGTTTTTCATCAAAGAAAAGTCATATGCTTGATTGAAAGCCCCTGTAGAAATTGAAAAAATGGTAGATATTTGCCTATTTTTTTAACTTGTCACCATATTCCTATGGCAGTATTACCAGACTCATTGTTCCTTAACTCTGCTCATGTTTATGGATTTGTTGTACACAAGAGCAATTTGTGAATATCTTGTTAAACTGGATTAATCTGGATGGTTTTTTGGTTTTCATATGCATTTGGAAAATGGAAACAAAAATTGGTCTATCATCGTATGTCAGTCTGTATGTTGAAATGTTTCACTTATTAAACTCAAACTTCTATCCATAATTGTTTTTCAGGTTTTTTTAATGGGACTCTTTCGACTTGTGTCAGCATTCTACCTTGTATCATTTGACAGAATAGTGCAACAGTGCCATAGAGAGAGGAAACAAAAAGAAAAATCATCCTAGACCTTGTAGTGATATAGTCATACCTTGTTTTATGTTTCTTTCAGGTGACTTCAAGGAGTAGTTTTTATATACACTATCATATATTGACACATGACATATCTTATTCTACAAGTATCTAGAATGGCCTCAGCCTTTTCGGTCATATGCCAGAAATAACCTCGGGTGCTAATAGTGGCCATTTTAAACTGTATCCAAGCCCATGGTTGTTATTACATCACAGAAACCTCATTGACATACATGATTCAGTCACTTGTTGTCACTAATAGCATGGGTGAAAGTTGGGAAAAACCACAATACTGCAAAGTAGGCTGGTGGTCAAAGGGGTCAAGCTAAAAAGGGAATAATTTTGACACTATATTTTTTCATGAAATTGTAACTGAACAATCCAGAATTCTGATTCTTTATTATGATGCACCCTTAGCATCATTAATACATTAATTTCTCATTGTAAATTTTGAAAAAATATGCTTCCTTTATCTCAACACAGATTTTTCCATTATCATTCTGTAAATGTGAAAATTCAGGAGCTAAACATAAAATACAAATGGAAATGTTTGATTCATTATAAATCAAGATTTACTTAAATTATATACTACAACTAAAATTGAATGCACCACAAGTAACACAACATGACAATAATTCTGTGAAACATTTAGTTGGTTGCATAAATCCTGAAGTCTCTTTCAGTTAATAAATGACCACAATTGCTTATTCTAAAAAGCTGATATTAAAAGATTTCATTTTCATGTACTTAGTCAGTGAATAATATTTTCTTAGTCTTAAATCTGTTAGCATGCACTGCTTTTGTATGTTGACTGCCTTTTATGTTTCAAAGACATTCTTCCATTCTTCTGTAACTGCATCAATTTTGTAATCTTCTTTACCTTTTCCTTCCTGGATCACAGATGCTTCAAGTTTTTGCTGGTGCTGGATTAAGTGAGCACAACAGACATACCTGGTAAAACCTGTTTGGAAACCTGATTGGATCATAAAACTTTTGCATTCTTCCATTGGCTTGGATCAATGATTTTTTTTCCCCATTGGAACCTTAATAAATGGTCTCGTGGCATGGCATACCAAAACAAACTCCAGGAATTTCAGGCTTTCTGCACCATTCTGACCCATCCTTTCCTTCCAACCATGCCCATCGCAATTTATTTTTAACACTACTTTCTAGTGTTTTTGTATCAGTCCCAGGCATTAAAAGCTTTATCCTTTTGTCAACTTTGTACTCTTTATTTTTATAGCCAAAAATTCTGCCAAGTTGTCAGCTGAATCAGATATGATCTGAATGATCATTTCAGCCAATGACATAGAATATTCCAGGTCACTGGTTTCAGCAGCGCCTGGTTTTCTCCCTTGTGTAACATACATCATGGCACCAGTCATATTCGCTAGCTGCAGATATGTGTCAATATTTGCGGGCTTTAAATTGCTTGTTTCCAAATTAAAAGTTATCACCACTTGAAACGCACAATAGATAACTCAAACACTATGATCAGATATTCTGAACTTTTGTCAAGTAAATCAAATTATTGATAAAATTACAGTGCTTGGTGTTTTGATTTTTTTATTTGGTACAAATCTCTTAGGATCAAACTGGTGGGTTTTTTTTTCTAAACGACTGTGCATCCGGAGTGTTCTCACCATGAAAGTTGGTCAGCATATATACAATGTATAAAGCTGCTGAAATAGATAAACCATTCTCCTCCATAAAGGACAAGCAGTTGGAAAAAGTAGACAGTTACGCTTTGAAGTTTCAACTCAGAGGGGAGGAGGAGTGTGCATAGACAAAATTTCCAGTCATCCTGACCAACAACTGTGATGCCAAGATAATGCAACAAATTATATTTTTAAAAAAATCTTGCTATGAAGCAAAAGGGGGGGGGGGGATAGAGAAAACGACAGTAGAATGATATACATTGAGGTATAGAGTCAGCTGAGATGTCTCAACTAAAATAATTCAGTGCCCTCTATCCACTATTATTCGTATGAGGAAAATGTAGGAATCAAACAGCAGTGGAATATAATGGCCGAGTTATTCAGGTTTCCATAAAAGGCACTGAATTATGGAGTGAAGTATGAACTTCACGATTCAGCAGAACTTATCTGAGGAGCTTGAGTGAATTGAATACTGCATGGAAACTTTTGTTTGCTTGCTCAACAGTAAATCATAAGTTTAAAATTTAGTATCCCTAAGCATTAATATTTTTTCCTACTAAACTCTTTCCAACCACTTTAACCCATTAGCCTCTCTACCCAACCCCAAAAAAACTAACCAACAACAAAACAATGGATCTGCATGATTTGGAAGATCTATCTGTAGGGACATTCCGAAGAAGGAACTTTTGTCATATGACTGAGAACTTTCTCTTATGTAATAGCAACTTAAGTTTCAGGTTAATTTATTCAGGTTTGTTTATTCAGACATTCCAGGAATTACATGAAAAATGTAATGTCCAGGTATTCATTAATAGTAAAACACAATGAAATGATATTTTCAGTGCCTACATTTCATTATGATATATTTTGCCTACATTGTTACATTACATGCCTACATTTCATTATGATATATATTTATATATTGCTGTATGTTTGTTGCCAAAACCTTAACAATTCAATTTGGGAAGTGTCACTTTGATTGCTTCCAAGTCCATTTCAGATTTGACTTACACTGGAAGGAGACAAGGGATATTCTAAATGATTCTACAATACGTTCTTTCCCTGTCATACAGTTAATCCAGCATTTTATTGTTTCTAGGGTAAATCTTTGCACAGCAAAATTTTAATGTAAGCCTCTTTGCCTTCCTAAGTCGAGATTAATTTATAACAAATTTCAGCATCAAATAATATTTGACCCAGAAGGAGGCTAATTAAATAATTTGTGGGAATAAGGTTACTACATGACATTTTAAGACCCCATCAGAAGAACATAAAAAAACATTAGTGCTTAAAAATAGTCACTTTCAAAATATCTTGAGCTACTACCATACCACATACAGATATGTAAGTTACTTTTGTTAAGAAAATAGCATATATAAAGATTAGTGTGATGAATTCTCATGCTAGTTGTAAGCATATTAACATGTAGATAATCCAGATTACACATAAATTTCAACATTTAATTTCCAGTTTCTCATTTTGTAAGATATCCTTGAAGAAAATGGCAAAAGAAATGCTAGGGTACAGTTTCAGTGCATTTATTGTCTAGATTCAGTTCCTCTATGACACTAGCATCTTCACCATTATTTTGGTTTTTTACATTAATGGCTATATTTTTGTGTTAGTGACCAATTGTTCAAATTTATAAGGGTTGTATAAGGCTGTGGGACTCT
Organism: Megalonaias nervosa; assembly: GCA_016617855.1. Classification (NCBI taxonomy): domain Eukaryota; kingdom Metazoa; phylum Mollusca; class Bivalvia; order Unionida; family Unionidae; genus Megalonaias; species Megalonaias nervosa. The sequence goes on along the minus strand of JAECUM010015729.1, from coordinate 71,512 downwards.
AAAAAACCCTATCAGACCCTACATCTGGTTAGTAAACATTCACACCAATGATTCTAGATATTTAAGACTAAACAAACCACATGTACATATATATTCCTTGCATGTATATCTTTATTATTGTTACTCATAAACATTCCTCGACAGTTAAAATCCTGGTGTTTTTCATAGTCACTCTATTGCAGTTCTTTATATTGTAATTATGTTCTTAGCATTATTATTCTGTTATTGCCAGGGACCAAGAGTGGCTGAGTGGTCTAAAGTGCTCACTGTTATGGATCACTACCATCTCACTTCTATCTGCATGGGATTTGAGTCTTGAGCTTGGCCAATGTGGGTACGTGAGAAAGCTTGGCAGTAGCTTCTCACGAGTCAGCGGTTTTTCCTCCACCAGTTATACTGGTTGCCATGTATAAGCCTATCATGCCCTGAAAATGGCATTAAAAACCATAACAACAACTGTTATTGCCATCTCACAAGGGTACCTTCTCTACTGTAGAAAAATAGTTTCTTATGGAGAAGGCAGTAATAGATTTACTACACACAGACATTATTATATGCTCATTTTTGTCTCCTTTAACTTTACATTGTCAGATTCGTGCAGTATTTTACGATACTGAACACCTTGATATTGCATGCATGTGTATGACACATATGCTTAAAAATAGTAATAGTGTATTAGGAATTGCTTTGATTTGTTTGTGAATGAACCTATCAAGTTGTTTCATCCAGTTGAAAGTATAGATGATAAAGATAATGATGTGGTCAAGTTCACTATGTCAGAAACAAAACTTTCAAACAAGCACACAAATGAATGTGATATTCGCAATGTCAGCAACAAACGTGAGAGACACAGTAATTGAAATATCGTTCTGATCATTGAAACAGTTTGTTTAGGAGAAATATTTGTATCTTTTCACAAATAGAATGGTTCAGACTATGACCAGTGCTCTCTAGGGTCAATAAAAATGTAGCATAGACAAACATATTGAGGCTAGGGGCTATCACATATCTATCAGAGATGTACCATTTTATAAGTCTGTCAAAATACTAGATTCAAGAAAAAAAAAAATGCAACTGAAGGTTTTTGTAGGAAACTAGAGCCTCAGAGCCAACAAGCCAGGATGGCGAAAAAGTATTATTTCCACTGGCTAAATGGACTGTAAAACAACAGCTGCTTTGCAATTTTCTCCATGTAATTATTTTGATAACAGTATTAGGCTAGCAATAGAAGACACACTGTATGATACAGGTCATGGTTGGGGACACTCTAACAGTGAGATGCAATTGACAGGTCATAGACATGTCTTCTTATGCTGGTATTAAGAATGGTAATAAATATACTTAATTTATGCATCTTGAATTTCCTCAAATGTACTTTCTTAGTCTTGCAAATCTGAATGACATGTTCTGCAAAACCTGATACACACCAAAACTGTACTGGAATTTCGAGTACATTTTTAGCTGAAATCTATTCTGCTTACTGCACTGAATTGACCCAATAATCCAGTTCATTATAATCAGAAAAGCGAATTTGTTTGATCAACATAAAAAACAAAATCCATCCATTCCAGACCAAATGGAAAAGTTGTTGCAATGCACATTCATTCACAATACGAGTCTAAATTTCAGTTTTAAGTAGACCAAAACAACAGTTCTTTTTGAAACTACTGTCAAGCATGCTGTGAAGTTTAAAGGTTGCTGGGCAGTACTATATGAACATTAATATTGTTATTTTGTATTGATGATTCTATGGTTGTGTATTTAATTTTGAATACAGCATAAATTCAATTACTTTGTTTCTTGTAGTGTATATTTTATAATTAAACCTTAGGTAGAATAAGAAAATGAGTACATAATAAAAAGGTTCCTGCATTTGTATGGGAAAATATGAATTCATTTACTCAGATGAATTCTGCACTCCCAAAGGTTGTGCAGTATTAATCTGAAAAAAACTTGTTCAGGTTTTCCTATACAAATGCAGTAACCTATAATTATGTCATATGATAGTGCCATGTGGCTGTAGTGCTTTTTGGAACAGGTGTAGTACCCAAAATCCTTGGGAAACATATTTCGTTATGTAATTCCTTGTAATAATCCAATCATAACTTGAGAATTATCATGTGATGTCGAAACGGTTGACAACTCATTTACAAACAGGGGAATGTTTAATACTACTGAATTTGGGGTATGTATGTGGTAGTATTTTTAAACATTTCAGCACAGTAGTGGTTATATGGTACCAACTTAAGGTAAAGTTTGAAAATGTAACGTGAAGAATTGCGCAACAACTTTAGGAAACTAATCCCTTCCAAATAATAAAGTCAAAAGAGATAAAATATAAAAATACAAAATAAAAATATTAAAACTCTGTAAAAGGTATAGAAAATAAAAGATAAAATTTGTAAAATCTTGAAAACACATGGTTGAAATATGGTACTTGATTTGCTTGAAATGCATAGTAAAGATGAAAGTTTTCTTATATTGTTCACTGTCACATTCATTAAATATCAAAAACTTCATTTTCATATTTGTAAAACATTTTCCTTTAAGTTAAATAATTTGTAACATTTTAAAAGTTTAGTTTGTTGATTCACACTCCCTAATTTTAAATGGATGGATCTATTTTTAATTCTGAAATGTGCCAAAATATGGATCTATCTTTATAGTTGTAAGTAATATGGAGGATTTTTTGTTTCTTAATCCAGTCTACCGAAAACAACTCGTGGTCCTAAGGTATTTGTCACAAGTAACTTTTTTTAACCATATAAATATGTTAACATCAGGATGGTTAGCAGTCAGATCAGCTTCTGTTTTGGTAAGCAGACAGAATGGATTAAAACAGGTTTCATCAATGATAGAATACTATCTGGTAATATTAGATCTGAAGTGTGAAGTATATATGTTCATAATCTGACTGCATGCATAGAAAGCACACATATTTAGTTGGGAATAGACATCATATAAAAATCAATGTCATATGGTTTCATAATTATTTGAATGCATTATCATTTGACAGGTGTGGACAAGCATCATTTTTCTCCATTTTAAAGCGGAATTCCACTTTTTTCCTGTCAAGACAAATCTAATCCTTGATGTAGTTCATTTTTTTATATCATCTCTGATCCAGTTTGTAAAAAACGTAGTCACTTTACACAATGATCTTTGTAAACTGTTCCATATAGTAGTCAACACACAATTGTTGTAAAAGCTATACTGATTGGTCAGACATTTCTACACATGCAACGATAGGATGGGACTGGAAAGAAATAAGCATTGCTTGCCAATATGGCATTTTGAGTTTTTGCAAGAAAGAACACAAACAGTTTGGGGTCGGTATTTGAAAAATGTGTGGAAGTAGGAATGGCTCAAGCAGAAAGTCGATGGAATTGTAGTCGGTCAGTTCATAAGAAAACTGAACGCCAGAGAACTGGCATTTTTGCAAGAAAGATTTTAATTACACTAATTGCATTTGGAAGAGTTTGGAGCAGAAGACAACAGCACCGCCAAAAGAAGCTGCATAGAGAAATTTAATATCAGAAGCACAAATAACAGCCAATATGAGGTGCCTGAAAGGAAAAACAAATCCTTGTTGAGAAAAAAAGAAGAGATTGAACAATGACCCAAAGACTTGCATATCCAACAGCTTGTGTTCCATGGGGGAAAAGACCAAGTGAATTTATGTGATTATTTGTATATAGTTGATGCATTTGGGTGTTTATTTAACCAATTTCTTTCTGAAAAGAGGCATGTGTTATATAATAGTTGCTGCAGATAATATAGTCAAATTATTGTGACTGAATTACGGTGTGAACACTTGACATGCACACGTAATAAATTCAGAACTAATATTACTGGAGAAATTGTTGTGGAAATGAATACTGTGAAATTCTTTTCAGTTAGTTTAAAATGAAGTAACAACTTTGCAATATATATGATAATAAGGTCCACCAGAAGCAGTTTTGTATGCGTGTACAAGCCCCCTGCACTCCTGGATCAGGGGCACCACCCCTTGAGACACCAATGGGGGAGGACTGCCAAACCTCCTGCACATATTTTATTTTTGTTTATGGAGGACCAAAATCATGTCTGGACATATTTACTCCTGATTACTGACAGCCTGTCATCAAGATAATTATCAAAGGTAGATATCAATTTGGGAACAGTGTATTTTCAGGCATTTCATGCTAACCCAAGAAATAAAATAAGCTATTAATAAAAGTATTTTGTACACTTATATTATAGAGATTTTGTTACACTGGTACATGCCACTTTTTACTGGTAAAATTTGTCCTTGTTTTTTAAAAAAAAAAAATGAGACTGTCGGTACTCTTGTACCAAAAACCTGTAAAATGTGTTTTAAGTATTGAAAATTAACAGTGTCAACATTGAAGTCTTTCAGAAGCAGATCTGTTCCTATTCTTTTCATGCATTGTAGTGCCATATCCCTGCCAACTTTGATTAGTAATTTACAACAGCAACAAAGCACCAGAAGAAGAGTTTGTTTATCTCTTTGATTGATTCATGTGGCATATATAAATACTGTATAATCCTGCCTTCATAAACTGCAGAATAGACAAATTACAGTTAGGGCCGAGTTCCCATTGTTATCAGAATACTGCAATGTAGTATAATCAGGGTTTATACAGGATTTTCACCATTAAATTTTTAAGCTTTCATAAAACCTTTAAAAACTTTTTAAAAGCTTTGGCATGCTTTATTTTTTAAACTTGATGGGCATGGTATGAAAGTTATGATTTTCAAACTGAGAAAAAACCAGAAGCAAACATATATACAACGATACAGATTTAATATTCTTAGTATTTTCTATCATTAAATCAATACATACTGCATTAGGCAAACACAATAGATGGCTTTTGGAAATGGCATGATGCATGAGTAAAGTTCTGGGCAAGAGAAGTTTCAATAAGAACCTCTCAACACATGATCTTACCTAGGTCACAGAGTCAATCAGAAGTCAACAACAGATGGTCACTAAAACAAAGCTAACTGTTGGGCCAGTCAAGGAAGGTTTTGAAATATGGTGAGGTGTGGTCACTGACATCTTTTCTTCAAAGAGCTGGTCGAGCTTCTTCATAGCTGCCACCTTGTCCTTGATACCTTTTCTCAGTTTATTCGACTCTGTCAATAGTGCAATGTGACCATGCTTCTCTGCATCAAGACCTTTTGTTTGCCTATTTCCTTTGCTTTAACGTCAGTTTCAAGTCTTCAGCTCCTCTAATTCGTTTTCTTTTGCCTTCCTCTTGACACCTAATTTCTCTGCTTACCTTTCTTTTCTGATCTCTTCTAGACGCTCTTCATATTTGTGGCAGCAATGCAATAATGAGTATTTCTGATTATGTAATCCTTTATCCAGTAATTATTTGTTCCAGTTTTTGCATTTGTTCTGGAATTTAACCTGACCATACCACAGATTGTATTGGACTCGCCTTTCGCATGAATGACCAACACAACTTCTCCCATCAGTGAAACGTTGAGACTCTTTGTACATGTGGCGCAAAATGCCTTTTGCTTGTTTAATAAACCTTTCTTGAGCCATTTACTGTACTCAGGATTCGACAGCAATGTATCATTAAAAAGACAACTACGGAACATCGTAACTGTGGTGTAAAGTTTTTAAGCAGCAAATATGGATAAAAGGGAAACAACTCCTGCAAACTTCCATTTAGGTTTTGACCTTTGATTTTCACTGTTTGCTAGTCAGCCTAGTGAGCTGATCATGTGTCATTTATTTTATTCAGTAAAAGTGGACATATCGGTAAATTTATTGCAATCACATTCCAATGAATTTCCAAACTTACAAACCTATACCATATTTTAACAAACTTTTAAGGACTTAAAAAATGCTCCTTCAATTGTAACAAGTTTTTAAAGACTTAAAACCCATACAAACCCTGAGTATTGGAATGCTGCTGCAGCTTAACAAGGGAGCAAAGAAGCCAGTTTCAACACTAGTAGTTGCTGTCAAATCAAGACATGAAGCCATCAGAGATAAGCGGACTCTCCTTCCAGTGTTGTTTGTGACTAATTACTGGTGTGTGAAGCTTTGTAAGTGAATTTTGAACCAAAGTTGTTAATTGTATGTTTGACTAAGTTGGTGATTGACAGTGATGATTGTGAAATGGCATTATATAGTCACCCACCCCATTTGAGATATTTTGACATTTATGTTGGGATATGGGGTCAGAGCCAATTGGCTATCAAAAAAAGGAATTCACAGTCATCTGAAAAAAAACCAGATTATGAAGCACAGAGTGCTTTTTTGTGATGTTTTTATCTGTATCACGTGACTGCTGTGTTGACATGTGCTGTCAGCATGATGAATCTGGTTTCCTTCAGGTAGCTGTCAAAGCAACAGTTTTCTGGTCATTGTTCTCAGAATAAATATATTGAGAATTATGTATACTTGATGTCTTTTTACAAAAATTACGTGACTTTCATTTAATATCATCAAATATTTTGTACAAAAGCATTGGAAAGGGGTTTACTGTTGATATCCTGTGACTACTGGACCTCTGACATCAAGGACATGCGTAGTTGCGACACTGTTTTAGTCATGGGACTAGCAATGCAAAATGGCAAGTACCATTTCATACTGCATCAATGCTGTAATTTAGTCTTGCGAATCAGTGGAATTAAAGACATACTGAATATTATAATCAAAATTTCTGAGAAATTAAATCATCTTTCTATCCATTTCATGCAGGTATAACTCTACACGAGGTTGTTTAAGTTTTCTAGGCCCACTAGTAAGTGGCTACCCTATGCCAACAACGTGCTGTGATGGTGAATTCCAACCTTTGTCAATAAATGTCAAAATATCAAAAACGGTATGGAAAGGGTGAGAGAAAACTCGTGCTAAGGATTACACTATTGTTGTGGTGTTCATTTGTGATGTCTATTATCAATGCAGTTCTGAGACACGATAAGTTTCTTTCTGGAAAGTATTATTTACAACATAATTTTCCTTATGCAGAAGATAAATCATTGTTGATGATATTAGCTGATTAGCATTTGTAATAGTAAAATTCGGTCTTGTACCCTTGCTGGTATGAAGTACCAGTAGTTGCACAACCCCAGCAGAATCCCCAACTTATCTTCATTTGTATATAATATTAAAAACTTAAAAGCATTACTATCTTGTTCATACACATTTCAATATTACCCCAATAAATGGTTAGTAAACAATAGTAACAACCAATACAGAAGTCTTGTTCTGACTGTACATATTTATTATCAAAATCACAAATCTATTGTAGGTTTCTGTTTGAATTTTTTATGACTTCTTTCACCTGCTGCTATTCTGAAATGGTTTCCATGGATGGTGAAGCAATAGTCCCCGATTTCAAATGCAAAGATACTGTTGGCCTTTGGTATACCTGAAAAAGAAGTATACAGATAAAAATGGCAGATATTTCTGTCTTTACATTGCAGTAGTAAAAATGGTGAATGTAATAACTGTTCTTACAAGTCTGAACTGCAAACACAATAGACAGGAGTGCTCCTTAGCAGGGGGTAAACATTATACATAATAACTATCATGGGGTTTGATGTTTGGCTGAGGAATATTAATCTCATGCTTAAAAAGAAAACTATTAAGTCTACTGGGCAGTCAATTAGCCTGGTTTTATTTTGTCTTAATGTCCTCTGCAAGGCACCTTGAACAAAGTTTCTCCAGTTGCACTACAGGGGGCAAATTCTCTGGCCAGGAGCGTTGATGGAATGGTGGCTACATACCAACAGTTGTTGGGTAAGCTTTACTGACATACTTTGCACAATTTTAGCTGTTCAGTGATTGTGGTAGAAGCCACTGGGATGGTTTTAACTACAATGCTGTTGTTGTTGTTGTTGCTGTTGTAGGGTTTAATGCCATTTTTCAGCACAATATAGGCTCTACATGGCAGCCAGTATTAATAGTGGAGGAAGAACCCGGGAAAACCCTGGAAAGAACCACCGACCCATGAGAACTACAATGCAACTGTAAAGTGAACTTGTAATAGCAAAAAATTGCCCCTGCACATGCTGATTTTTCTCAATCACAAATTATGATTTCTGGAAGATTACACACTGATTGCAGGTATTTGAACCCTGCTGTCCTAAAATATACGTGTGGTACAATCTTTAGATAATGGATGTGGAAGTTTATCGATGGTTTGAACACCTCACTCCCCATATCCTCTACTCAATCTATCATGCTTGGTTCTATAAGTTCAATGAACTCACCTTTCCTACTTTGAAATACCTTTCGATAATATTATGCAAAGAAAAAAATAAAACAAGAGTCTCTTCAAGGGACTGATGCTCTACTGGCCAGAAAAGAATTTCCAGGAATCCACGATAAGACTTCTATTTAACTACTGACTGTCAAAACCATCTTGGATAGTCTTGAGCTATCACAAGACTTTAAAGATGGCTATCATTTATAATGAGCAACATCCATGCTCATAAATGAGGTGATCATGCATTCATTACCTGAACTTAAGACCTTATGATCATGCATTCAAAGTTTATGATCATGCATTCATTTCCTGAACATAAGACCTTATGATCATGCTTTCATTTCCTGAACTTAAGACCTTGTGATCATGCATTCATTTCCTGAACTATGATTATGCATTCATTTCCTGAACTATGATTATGCATTCATTTCCTGAACTTATGATCATGCATTCATTTCCTGAACTTATGATCATGCATTCATTTCCTGAACTTAAAACCTTATGATTACTTTTTTTTCCCAGTTCTTTTTATGGTCAAAATTTGAAAGAATTGACTTTTAAAATTAGATCAACGAACATACAAGATGATTACATTTCATTTATTTTCCTCAAATGTTGGACAGGTTTGAAGTTACAAAGAAATGTAGTAGTGAAAAAAAAACATCAAACCTAACAAATACTGTAACTGTAAATAGTCCACCTTCAGTTACCATTTACTACATCATATATCAGTTTTAAAAGTACAGAAATTTTTAATCTTAAGGTTTTAGAAACTGAGACCACATATTAGAAATTAACTTAAAAATCACCAATGAAAATCTCATTAACAATGGTCAAGAGTTTCAGTAATGGTTTAAAAAAAAATGACATAACTAATATCATGGGCTTAATAATGAAACATTTATATAATAAATGAGTGCATTGCTGTTCTTTGCAAAATAATTTAAGTACAGGAAAAAGTACTTAGCCTTGGCACCGAGTTCATAATAATTCCAGTCATGATGACATCTTTATCTTAAAATAAATGTTGCTAAAATTATGATTGTGTTTGGTTTATTTCATCCATGGCCCTGACAACTCGGGTTCAAAGGGTATAAATTGCTGGTGTGGTACAAGTAGTCATTACCTTACATGATAAATAAATGTATCACCAAATAGCCGACTGCCCCATTGGGTATTTGACAACACACCAAATAGCAGAGTGCCTCCCTGGGTATTTGACAACACACCAAAGAGCAAAGTGCCCCATTGGGTATTTGACAACACACCAAATAGCAGAGTGCCCCATTGGGTATATGACATATATGACAACACACCAGATATCAGAGTGCCCAATTGGGTATTTGACAACACACCATGGTAAATGATACCATAGCTCCCATGTAAAATTAGCAGAAATATTTGGGTGTTTGAAAGCATTCTTCTGTTTAAAAGTCTAAAAGAAATAATTATGAATCATTTATAATCATAACTCTGAAATATTATTATTGTTTATGCAACTTTAATTTACTCTTTTGGATTCTCACTATTTGCATTGAAAGACCCCACCCCCTCCCCTAAAAAGTGTTACAAACAAGTGCAGGTGTTCTTACTGTATTACTATTGTCAACAGTAAAGTCATTTAATTTATGAACCTGATGGAAGCAATTCAGAAAAAAAAAAGAATTGTGGCAGACATAGCTCTTAGGTTTAGTTTATCTTAGCATGTAGATTTGGTGAAAACACAAATTTTACAAAGCGCTGTTCAAACTTGGATCTGTAAGAAACATTTGAAAGAAAAGCAAAACAGAACTATGAGAGGTAGGTCCACTGGTCTTATTTTTTCCCTTTAATTCTTGTACTGGTTCAAAATTCAGCTTGAGGTTATTTATGTATTTAAATTATTAATTTGATATGAAATGGTTCCAAAAGCTGCAAATTAACCAACAAAACAAAAAAAAACTATATATTTAAAGATATATCACATAATGATGTCCAATTATAAGTAAAAATACATTACCTTATAAGTAAATGCCTTCTTTCATAGACCTTAAGAGCTTTAAATTAATATCAGGTTTGCCTGTATTGTTCATGTTTTTTAAGGTGATATATGCAAGATCACCTCAATAGTATGCTTAGATCTTGCTCATAACTATACCCATAAGATAATCTTTATGATATAGGCATAATTAACATGTTTGATCAAAATAAGGCTTTTAAGTGATTACATGCCCAGCCAATCAGATGCAAGATGACATCATTATTATGCAAGAACCTCGCTCATAATTGTACAAGATTTCAATAATATAAGCCTATTTACCAGATTCTCCACAAAACTTAATCAGAAATAGCCTCTAGAGCAGTAGCAAGTTCAGCCAATCTGATGCAAGATCACCTCATAAATGTGCAGATCTCACTCACTTAACATTATGCAAGAGCATGCTGATAAAAGCCTCCATTCCAAATTTCTTCAAAACAGAATCAGAAATATGGCCTCCAAAGTGGTAACAAACTCAGCCAACAGATGCATGATATCACCATAAATATGCATGAAACTCTCTCATTTCTGAAAAACAAATGAACTTTGGTTGATATAAGCCTGAATTCCATGTTCGGTCAAAATTGATTCAGAAACATGACCTCCAGAGTGGTAACAAGATCAGCCAATCAGATGCAAGATCACCTCATTAATATATGTGTTTCTAATAATCAACGTTGTCAGAGAGCTTGAAGATAAAAGCACATATTCCAAGATGGATCAAATCATATCAGACATTAAGCTTCCACAGTGGTAACCAGCTCAGCCAATTAGATACAAGTTCACCTAATTATATGAATGTATTTTATACATTACTTTGTGTAAGATCTCAATGATACAAGCATATATTCCATGTTTTATCAAAATTGGATTAGATATGAGACCTCAAGGGTGGTAACCAGCTCAGCCAATTAGATACAAGTTCACCTCATATGCACGAATTTTGTTCATTACTCACTTGCATTAGATCTTGATGATTAAAGTATATATTCCATGTTTAATCAAAATTGGATTAGAGATGAGACTTCCAGAGTGGTAACAAGCTCAGCCAATTAGAAGATCACCTCATTAATACACATGGATCTTGCTAATTTTCTAACTCTTTCGAGATCTTGAAAACAAAAGCCAATATTTTGAGTTTGGTCAAAAACTGGATCAGAAATATGGCCTCCAGAGTGGATACATGCTTAGCAAATCAGATGCAAGTTTGCCTCATTCATATATAGATCTTGCTTATTATTGAACTTGTCCAAGATCTTGAAGATATATGTATATGTTCCAAATTTGATCACAGATCAGAAACATGGTCTAGAGTGTGGTATCATGCTCAGCTAATCAGATGCAAGATCACCTCAACATGTTGATCCTGCTCATCATCAAACCTGAGATCTAAAAGATATAACCATATATTCCAAGACTGATAAAAATCGTATTAGATAAAGGCCCCCAGAGGTATCAGGTTTAGCCAATCAGATCCTAGATAATTTCTCAAATATACAAGAATGGACGACCCACAAAACGTAACAGATGCAGGGCCATACCATAAGTTCACTTGGCCTTAAGGTCAGCTGAACCAAAAATCAGGCAGGAAGCTGCTTTTACATGAATACTATTTACTTCAACTGCTCATAAACATAAATTTGTATTTTTCTTCATAATTTGCAAAATATGTTTTCAAATCTTTATCAGTGTTCTGCAGCTCAGTTTGGTAACTTGTTTTCTTTGACCAGCTACTTAAAAGCAGAACTGCCTTTTCTTCAAGAGCTACAAACCAGTAATGAGTTTTTTCTATTTACATGATCAGACATTTTAAATGAAATTCTATTGGCAACATTTCCATTATTTTGATTTTGCAAAAGTCATTTGTAAAAATGTTTTAAGCAAATAAATTTTAATAATGACTGTAGATTTAGAAGAGAAAAGCACTGTTGCAATTTCTCTGAGTTCCTGAATATCTTTAACCTTTTACATCTTTCTATATCCTTTTTCTTACATGACTATGTTAAACATTTAATAAACACCCCCTTTATCTGGAATACTTGTACGTTGCTGCTCACTGTGAATAACACATGACTGTCTCATTAAAAAGGTTTTCACTTATTGTCGTTCAGAATATAATACACAAAGCAAACTATAACTGTTTAAGTAGATCTGCTTTGCCTATGTGTAAAAACTGATTCACGTTTTTTGACATTCTGGTGCACTGGACCAAGTTTACATCACAGAACCTGCAGGGGGTTCCCACAGGCCCATGCACTGGATCTAGTTTACATAAATGAACCTATAGGGGTTACACCAACTTGTGCACTGGATCTAGTTTACCTCTCTGAACCTGTAGGGGTCCACAGGCTGGTGTACTGGACCTAGTTTACCTCTCTGAACCTGTAGGGGTTACCACAGGCTGGTGCACTGGACCTAGTTTACATTGATGAATCTGCAGTAGTTCCATTGTTTAAAACACAGATTCACATCTTGTGACATGTTGGTGTACTGGGCCTAGTCAACATCTCTGAACCTGCATCATGTTTAAAAACTGATTCACATCTGTGAACAACTGTAGGCATTAAGCAGCTTGCAGTTCCAATTTATACATTAAATGAATATTTAAACAGAACCTGTTCCAGACAAAATTAATCTCACATCTCAGTAGGGTGCACAGTAATTTAAAACTAAATATCTGACTCACTTTTGACTGTGTTATCCCTTGTGATCATTTTAAACATGTTCCTTGTTTCCTGAAGTACAATTCCTGAGATTCCCACATAGGATGGGCATTTTGATTTCTTGACAGTGAGGTAACAGCCATGATAATCAGCCTTTAGTAATCGTTCCATGGTCTCACTGTTTGTCTTTGACATGCTGTGAATAAAAAACTGATCAATTTAGCTATTTTCCACCCTGTTCTTTAATTCTCCATGGTTCTTTAATTTTATACCCTACCATGAAATGTGGCAGGACGGTAAAATTTTACTCTTGCCTGTCCATTTGCTCAAGATTTTTGTTAGCTCACTGCAGTGGCGCAATTCATTCATAAATTTCTATAACTTTTCATTTTTAAAAGGCGATTGGCAGATAAATAGCTTTCTCTTGGTCCTTCATAATTAATATGGAAGCTTGCTACAATAACATAGTCTGTTTGTTGTCCCTTGACTGGGTATACAATTAAATTTTCTAAAACGTCGAGACACATTACAACACAACATGATTTTTAAGTCATTCTTGTACATAATCCTGTATATTTTTACAAAAATTGTTCAAGTGTTCTTAAAATAATTGCCTATACTTCAACAGTTTACAAAACAAGCACTTTGGAGGAATTGTCACACAGATTTAATAGCACTGGGATGTGATTGGTTGCCACCTGAGGCTAACCTGCCATGAAGCGCAGACCTGATTCACCCACAGAATGCAAAGTTACCATCTTTTAACAGGATAATCAGTTATTTGCTCTTAGATGTATATAAATATAATAACAACAAACACATTTTTAGACCTGAAATTTAACAATTTTAAAACCAAGTTTTGAAGCAAAATGTTTTTCTTGATTAATACTTACCCAATCATAAGACTTTAGGAGTATGACCACTACCTCACAAATTCTGCCCTCCCAGGTTACTTTTATGAAATAAAAAAAATGAAAGTCATCTCCCCACAGCTGTGAGAGTCAGACTTCTCTCCATACATCAGTTACTACTCGGGCAGAAATGAACGCTGTGACAGTAAGATGTAACAGAGTGGAGGATGGGAGGGTATGACTATATTATGACCAGGTAAATATAATAAAAAAAACATTATACTTCAAGACTTGGTTTCATATTCAAATATGTTACCCATTCAAATACCTTATGAATAGGTAAGAAGTGGAGGGAGTTACATCCCCTTACCATGGAAAGGGTTCCATCTCTGATCCCATAAGGTAAGGGAAGTAGTTTCAATTCTTGAGGAATGTATTGGCTAAAGTAGCCTATTATGTTCTTGCTATAGGCCATATCATGTCCTATGGTTTGGATAATGTCGGTTAGGGAATCATACTGCCCTAACCTCAATAATCAAGATGCACCAGAAATTCATTTGTCTTGGGTTTAATCTATATATGCTGAGCAATGAACCCACTGTATCCAGGATGATTGAGCCTAAGATGACATACTGACCTTTTCTTCCTTCAGTGGTAGAAATTAACAATAACTCCCTCTTTACATCAGTTTGGCTGATTTCAAGTACCATTTTAAAGCCCTAACAGGGTTTATTACAACTCAATTGTTTTAAACTAATAGAAAAGAGCAAAAACCAAGTTTTGTAAAAATTCAACAAATAATTTATTTCCCTAGAATACAAAGTGAAAATTTAAAAGAAGTGACTGTATTGTGAATTAGACCACAAATGTTCCATAATGTTCTATCATCAGTCCTACAGAATAAAATTCTAGTTAAATTCCAGTAGTATTCCAAATAAGATCTAACTCTGAATGTGTTGATGTGCATGCAGTGGCCTGAAATGTGTTGATGTGCCTGTAGTCTCAAATGTGGTAATGTGTCAATGGCCTGAAGTGTAAAGATTTGCCAACAGTCTTTTGATAAACCACAATTATATAATCCAAGATGTCTTTGTCTAAATTCGCTATAATTCCAAATGAATGATTCTGTCCAAGAATATTATTCAGCACTTTGTAATTTCAGAGAAAACTAATTTCAGTAATTAATTCAACCCAAATCAAAGTCTGAATACAAATGTTTCTGCTTCTGCTGTTATCACAAGAATGAATAATCTTTCAAGTAAACAAGATTATATAAAAAACTAAGACAAAAATGTAGAGTCAGAATATAGGTCCAAAGTTTATTTCTAGAAAATTTCAAGTTGTAAACAGATAAAATCTGTAACTAAAATTATAATAAAGAACATGGTAAACATCAGATACTACAGGTTAATCCATGGGGAATACCAAAATTGCAGACCCAGACCCAAATAAACATGTTTACCTCTATGATAATGATCCTAATATTCAACCCACATTCATAGAGACAATATTAGCTATGAGCTATGTTTTTACAAGATTAAAAGTTACTGTTCAGGTACACAATGAACTTGATTTTCAACAAGGTTAAGTCCAAAATACAATTATTTGTAACCTATTATCATGGAGAAAAAAAAACACCTAATAAATTCAAATTAAATACACATAACAGGTTCTGCATATAGCCCTGAAGCAAAGGGTCCAGCAATGCAAAAGAACAACAACAAAAAACTGATCACCCATGAGCCGGAGCCTGTTCGCAATTAAAGCAGAAGCCATCATGAGTGACATCAAATCACCATGACAAAACTGCATATCAGATCATCTGAAAAGGCATGTATCTCAACGATTTGGCATGCTTTACTTCGAACAACTAGGAACCAGGTGTTCTATAAGAGAACAAGAGTCCATCAGAGGAACTGATGTTCTACTGAGCAAAAAGAATTTGTAGGAATTCAAGGTAAGATTATTTCTTTCTTTTAACTGGTGGGTGTCAAAACCATCCGATTTCCTTCAGCAATAACAAGATTTTTAAACTGGCTGCTGTGGTGGACATATTGGATGTCTGATTGGCACCATTTTCATTTAAGACCAACTGGACATTATAAGAAGTCACTTTAGTTGAAAACCAATGTTAATATGACTTTTGTCCAGGAGGAGTTTAGACTACAAGAGAAAACTTCATGTTGTTATGACCATCCATCGAGAAGGAACAAAGATGAAAGATTTTCAATATGGCTGCCATGCGGTGGCATATACTGGGCATCAGACCAACTAGTCAAAGGGATGAAAGTGTTTGTAAAATTTCAAAGCAATCCTCAAAGTGATTTAAGAGGTGTACGTATAACAAGCTACTACTAATGGATGGACATATAAGGGTTGAAAGACCATCCCATAATCTCTTTGGTCCATGACTAGAAGACCTAAATACCAAACAAGTGAAAGAGGTTCACACAGCCATGTCATAACCCATGGTAGATAAGTCTTCAATTCTCTTGGGTCAAAGTTCAGCAGAAGGTTTTGGCTTATATCTGCTATTTGGCTAAATTTCAGACTGATAAGCCTATGGTTGCATTTCTAATGTCTGATCTATTGGGAATCAAAAGATGTCCCATAAAATTCATAAAACCTGATGTGTTGAAGGAAGCAACATCAGCTGAAAAAGTTACTAAGGGTAGACACTAAGGATAAGAACAATCATGTCATACATTCATAAATTGACATTGGATTGGAGGCCAAAGAAAAGCTCAAAGGTCAGTGAAAGGGTGATAGAATTCAGAATGGAATATAAAGTCTTCCTGGTACACCTATTGAAAAAGGCGCCACAGAAATGTCCAATCACCTGCTCCATGGTTAGAAACATGGCTTCCTCGGATCCAAGAAACAAAACTGGGGCTAGATACATATTCAAAAGACTGGTGAAATTACTTCTTACTTAAAGGGAAACGAATGTGATCTTATTTTCCAGAAGTATGATGAGTTTCTTGATAACACTGCAGTGATTGGTTCATGCCACTTATCAGGTTTTGATCTCTACAATGACAGACTTTATCAATTTTTCATCGAACACATGTCAGACCCCAAGTATGGAAAGTTGCTTGAAGTAACAGAGACAACAGGCAAACTTGAAGTTCAAGCTCAGGCCAGACCATGTCAAGGAGAGCAAAGGAAAAGGTAGGGTTATATTAAGGTCTCTGCTTGATCAATGCAAAATTAGAAGACCTGAAGAAGTGTTAGTGTTATGTATGACTTGTAAATGTGTTTGACCCATGTAAATGTATTACAGTTATTTTATTTACTTCAACTGTTACTTTATGTATGATTTAACTTGAACAGTTACTTAAGATGAATGCAGCTTACTACCTTCCTGTAGATCCAAATTATGCTATGTAAAAGGCAAATAAATCTGTTGTTAAAATGGCTGAAAATGACAGGTGAGTCCATGTAAAGTCCTTGAATTTTGTTTCCCATGTTCTGTATGAACCATGATATAAGGTAAGAAAATTCAAAGAATGAGATATGATTCTTTGAGTGAGTAGGCAAGATGATTCAAGGCATGCTCCTGAGAGAGGCCAACTCTATGTGTTTTGAACTTCATACCCCAGTGGGTAAAATGATGAAATGGTACCATGATGGATCTGTCCTTGTTCTCTGGTAGCAAGAACCATCTGAAGTAAAATCCTAATGTTGAATCTACTGCAAGACATCCACTCTGTATTGGTCTCTTGGGATGTCTGTGATGTCTCTTAACATTATAATGAGATAGACACACAGAAAATGAACTTGAAGCCCTCAGAAATAAACCAGTATCATGTATGGGTCCAAAAAATGTAGAAGACTTCCTAAAAAAAAGGCATAATTGTGGCATTATTGCTGATGATATCAACAGAAAGGGAGAGGGTGTCCCCAGTTAAGCACGCCTTAGAGAGTCTTTCCCGTTTCCATGATCTCTCCAAGGAAAATGACGGCATGATTCTGATTTTCAAGGCTATTGAGGTTTGCCTCTTTGTTAGCCTGTTGCAATCTAAACATGTTTAAATGATGACTGCCCAGATAGAGGATGTGAATATAAATGCATCTCTTCCACCAGGTGAAGCTACAGCATTAGGTAACCAACTGTTGAGCTGCTTATTTAATGCACTAGCCATGAGATATTGACTCCCCAGCACAAGTGGTTATCCGATTCTCAACAAAAAGGGTTTAGGTTACGTCCATATTTCTGAAGAATAAAATAGCCATGGAAATCAAGTTAAACACTGGTCTTTATTGCTATGACATCAAAGCCACTATTGCCTCCTGGGGCTATTGCCTGGCAAGGCTAGGATGTGTTCAAATTGCTGAAATATAGCCATGGATACCAAGCTGAGCATAGATTCGAGGGCAACAACATCAGTAATTCCATGTTGAGAAAGGACTTTAATGTCCATACAACCAGATGCAAGTATTTACATTCCAAGATCTACGATATCTCTGTCTATGGCTGGGACCTCAGTGTGAGAACAGGCATATGTATCTTACACAGCAACTTATTAAAATTAGGTGGAATCACTGCTGCAGAAATAAAGGCCTGCAGACACTTGGGTCCAGAAGTTGCCTTTCTAACAATGTAATATGTCAGCAACTTTAGAAGACTGTGATAGCTGTCTTAATTGGCAGCTGGCCTTATTAGCCAATAGCATGGTGTGTGTGTGTGTGTGTGTGTGTGTGATTTGGATTTTTTACGTAGCTTTAACAATTTTTCAGTCATATCACTACGATGTCTGCAGCGTGGCAGTTTATAGTGATTTCTAGCACTGGGGCATCATGCCACATACATGTAGTGTGATGTCCCACCCAGTCACATTATCCTGACACCAGGCTGACCAGTCCTAACACTAACCTCTTAATGCTGAACACCTAGCTAGGCAGCTGTTAGTACCATTTTTATAAGTCTCTGGTATGACTCAGCCGGGGTTCGAACCCGCAACCTCCAACATCTGAGGCAGACACTCTAACCACTAGGCTACCGAAGCAGTCACAACTGATGTGGGAACTCGTACAATGCTACTGATTGTGCAAGAACTGTCAGTCAAAACTCAGATTGCAACAGCGAAAAAATTCCTCAGTTGATGCAAGGAAGAGTGACTTAAGTAATGATGATGGAGCTTTCAAGGGTGACTTACCGTATCCCACAGAATGGGGTGATTCAGACTCCTCCCATGATGCATGTGGTGACACTGGTGAAGCCAGAAGAGACTAACAGTGAACCTGACTGAGAAACTGTAATCTCAAGACAATTGCTGAATGTAGTATCAATGGTCTGGGCATGGTATTGGCATCCAGGACTGTAATATAACCCAAGCCAGGGGAACCATACTGGTAAATTGTGATAGGTCGTGATGGAGCATAATTTGTCTGCCGCACAATCATTGCACCATAAATTTTTTGAACATGGTTGCAGGCATCAGGGACTGTTTTGTATCTGGTAGGCCATTATAAGCAGTGCTGAAGTCATTTCATATGAGCCTATAATGGCAATGGACTGAGATGGATCTGTAATGGTACCAGGCCTACATGAATCCATTATGGTCATGGGTCAACATATGCCTTTAATGGTACCAGACCTATCTGACTCCATAATTGTAATGGACCAAGATGGATCAATAATAGCACCAGGCCAACATGCATCTGTAATTGCCATAGGCCAATGGACTATCGAAACTATAATGGCACCTGGATACATTGGCACTATACTGCCCATGGACCAACATGGATCTGACAATCAATATGGGTAGCAATATACCTGATAAAGGTAATGCTGTCTCTGATGCTAATGCTAGCGTCACAGTGCCTGGGCAGGTTATGTGATATTGGATCACCATAACTGGTACTCTTGCACAATAGCAAAGGCTATATTGAATTCAACTGTGACCATAATCAACTGCAACGATCAACACCAATCATGGAGGTGTGGAGGAGCTAAAAGCTTTGTGTCACGCCTGTCATAAAATGGTTCATTTGATTTGCTTTTGAATCAGTGAACTCTCTACTTCCAACATTTGCACCAGTAGACTTGTTCCAGTGGCTGTGGCAGTAACAATACTAATCCTCATCTCTGATGGTGCATTTCTTTGCCTTCTCATTAATCCATGTGTACTGTCTGGTCAAGAGAATAACCCATAGATTCTGTCACCTGATGCAAATGTTGCATCTATGACTCAAATTGTACCTCATACATTTTAGTCATGTAGCATAGTTACCCTCTGTCTGCTTAAAGCATTTTCATTCAGAGCATTTTGTCCTCACCAAGCATCACATATACTTACTGCAAGAAGGACACTAATGACCTGCACAAAAGTCTATACAGATCACATGAATGATGTTTGGGTATGTAATAATAAACAATTAATGACAGAATTCATATACTAGGTCAAGTACTGCACATTCTACAGACCATAGGGAAGGTAACCAAAATGATGTCAACATGTATATCACATGACAAAGCTAAACCACTGAAGTGAGAAACTTTATCCCCCATAAAAAAGAGCAAGCATTAGATAGAAGTATAGATGGAGTATATTCCCTGTTTGAGACAACTCTGACTTGTTCCAATGCAAAAATGGCACCAAATGAACACAGATTTGCAAGGTCTGTACAAGGGTGTGCTTCCTTGCACAAGTGAAAGGAGTAACTCAAGTATGGACAGGATTCACAAATCCCGCAGTCCAAGGGGAGATTACTCTTGTCTGACTCCCACCCATACTGTATATCAATTTTTTTATAGCTCTTTTATTGCTAAAATCCAGTTTGGATGTTGGGATTTGTGAGGTATATAGTTGTATTCCAAAGGTATTATGATCTGGTAATGTATATGAAGAAGAAACAGACACCAAAGTGTGTACTAATAATTCAACTTGAGTAACCTTAAACTTTTTAAAATTTTCCTATATTTTTCTGGTTTTCAATTTTATGGACAATCAAGCTGCATCAAACTATATCAGACTATAAGTTAACTCCATCTGTACCATTTCAGGTGGGGGGTGGTGTGTGATTATATTTCAGAGATGTGTAGAAGATACTGAAGATTTTACAACCTGGATTCAGTCCTGACAGGGAATGAGATGAGGTGAGACAAGTCAGAAGTCAAAAGGACACTGATGAAAAATGAAGATATTAGCAATATCCAGTTATGATTTAAGTTAGAAATATAGCATTAATTAATGATAAGTTCAGTATAATAATGTTTTATTACAGCATCTTTGACTACACTGACATGGGATAGGCAGACTTAACATGACTTTCTCACATGGAAATATGGTAACAAAATGTACAGAGATATGAAAGAAAATTTTGCTTGTACAAACTGGTACTCACCTGGTGAGATTCACTATTTGCTGTATATAACTTGCCCATAATTTATTTAGAGGCAGGTACTGTTCAAATCTGAAAGGAAAATATTAAGATAAGGCTAAAAAATGAGCACCCATCTTTCAACTAGTGCTTTGATTGGGTTTTATTGCAGACATCTAATATAAGTTTAGAAATGAAGCTATAATATTACAGCTTACCACATTGCTAATAAAAAAATTTCTCAACATTTCCTACTTCACAGAGGAAATAAAAACTAAAGATTGCTTTTTTTGCATCATTGGGGACTGGAATTTTTATAATGTCATGACCAAATAATGCTTTTATATAATGTCCATGATTTACATGTTAATGACATTGGACATGTGTGTAGTAAACAATTTAAACTGATGCAAATACTGTCAAAAACATTTATCTGAACTTGTGTGTAATGTTAATTACATTTTCAAACAACATACATTTCTATAGATACAAGTTATTATTAAAAACTGATAAATAAGTTTTACCATCCGATGAAAATGTCAACATACATATACATGTACAAGCCAGTGAGTCATAAAAATCACTTTACAGTAAAAATGTCTCTCTTCGATAACTAGTAAATTAGTTCTTCCTTTATTTGGATGGAAGGAAATGGTCAATAGTCATCAAATTTTTTGTTAATATGTTTTTCAGTGATGTACTTATGTTCATAGAGTGTGTCACTCTGAGCTGTACTCAACTATTCAAATTACAGAAAGATAGGATATTTCTAACTTATTTGATTACAAAAGAAAAACATTTTATTTCATGCTTTAACTGTATTGAACCTGTAACCAACAATTCTACATTACTCATTATGAATGAGGTGTGATTATAACACCTGTGTTGTTTACATGCTGGCCATTGTTTGCTTGGTTTCAATGTGTCAGTGATAAAAAAGGGATAATTGGGCTTATTACTATTATTGTGTGCAGTACGTGCTCAGCCATTTAACTGCATCATCATCAGCAACATGCAGAGCCTGCAGTCCACCTGTGAACTTTGTCAGTGGACAGTTGTTCACAATGTGTGACATGGTCTGAAGAGCTCCACAGCAACAGGAAGAGTTAGTGGCCTGGCCCCATCGGACAACGTTGACTGCACAACAACCCTGCCCTGTCTGAAAGCGGTTCAATGTGGTCCACAGATGACATGGAAGGTTGAAACCAGGAGGGCAGACAGATGGCTCAGCTATGAGGGAGTGGTTTACAACATCTGTTGAAGACCACTCAACGTTCCATGCCGAAATAGCTGTCATATCCTCCGGCATCGGACCTAACCAGATTGGGCATCTTGAAGTCAAGCGGACTGCTGGATGTGAGGTGATGTCCATGTACAGTGGAAGTTTCTCACTGGCACAGATGTTAGCCAACACTTTTGTGGTTGCTTCCTGACAATGCAGATATGGAGGAGGAATATTGCTGAGTGCTGGCAGACATGGTAAAGGAATAAGACATAGTGTTCCAGAGATTATGCGCATTGTTGTGTTGAGCTTAGTATGGGATGATCAAGCCCAGACAGGAGCACAATAATCAGCTGTCAAATAACAGAGGGCCCTCTGTTATAACTGGGCTAATTTTCTTGGATGGACCACACAAATAAAATTCTATAATCAATTAAACATTGCAACAAGGTATTTTGGAATATACAGTAATTAGGAATTTGGCCTGTGATATTGAATTCATGTGCTCTAATTGAGAAAACATTTTATCTGAGAATGTAATAACAATCTTTACAGTGTAATATGATAAAGGCTTTTGTACACAGAGTTTCCAAGAACAACTAAAATGACCTTTTTAATTGATACAGCCACTTCCATATGGTACAGGGAGAGTTTTCTAGGTACAACTATTTACTTACAGCTTTTTACTGCCCCTGGCAATTAACATCCCCATAAACTTAATTTGAACCTATTATATGTAATTTATATGTAATGTACATACTTGCTTGTAAGTTGAGTTCAACTGTATCTACCTAGATCTGTCATCACATGATGTGCCTGCAGATCTGGGTCTATGTGGTTTGTTAGGAGTAAGTAGTAGAACAAACAACACAGACCAGACCTGCCAGTGCATTATATAATGGCAGATCAGGGTCCATGTTGTTTGCAGTTGGAACTGGTTTATGAGTATATACTGTATTTAATACAAGCTGTCATCTTTGTAAAACTCAAACTAGTTTAGATTCATTTGCATCATGTTTGCATCGGTGGATGGATAGGATAGATTGATGGATGAATGAATACATGTAATACAAACACTAAGTTTTAAAAAATAAGGCTGTTCATTTAAACATATATGGTACCCAGGAAAGGAAGTTTTTTTTACAAATATATGCCTGGATACTCTGATTACTCCGAGTTCATCTGCAAATGAAACAAAATTCTAAACTATCACTGTGTGACTACTGAACACCGAAAGTGCTTTCCCTGGGTCCCAATCATATTCTGCTACAACAACCCATATCAAAACTTCATATTACTGTTTATGTCAAGTTTTTAGTCAAATTTTCAGACTTTAAGGTACATGTATTTTAAAATACACATATTATGTGTAATTTGCTCTGAAATTGGGGGTCCTGGGTGGCCAAGTGGTCTAAAGTGTTTATCTTTACCAAACACTGCCATCTCACTTCTGTTTGCATGGGTTTGAGTCTCTGACTCAGCCAATGTAGGATGCTAGAAAGCCTGCCAGTAGCTTCCACCTGGGTTGGTGGTTTTCACCTGGGTTTTCCCCAAGTTCTTCCTCCACTAGTTACATTGGCTGCCATTTATAGCATAGCATGGGCTGAAAAATGGCATTAAACCCAAAACAACAGTTCTGAAAGTGAACACAATATATGATACATTTTTTTCAATTTGGGATTGGGGGGTGTTAAGTGGCAAATTGTGTGTTCTAAAAGAAAACAATAATTTGTTTTAAAATGACTGATCTTACGTGTTCCAATGATATCATTCTTCCAGTTGACACTTTACAGGATTGGCTCAAGATGGATTTGTGAAGATTTTCATTATTACTGTTAAATAAAAAGGTAAAAATAGGTCAACACTTCAAGAAGCACTGTTTAATAAATTATACTTTGAATTTGGATTTTTGTCTGATTCAAAATATAGACAAATCATAAAATTATTATTGTGTTCAAAGTAAACAGGCAGAAAATTTCTTTTAAAGAAGGTAATGCTTAGATGCAGGTATGGGTTTACCTAAGAATTGAGCATGACTTCGAGTAATATGGTCACATGATGCCTGAATGTGTAGTGTGTTATGTGTGTGTGTGATTTAGATTTTTAACCAAGCTATGATGTCTGCAATGTGGCAGTTTATAGTGATATCTAACACTGGGGCATCATGCCACAGACATGTAGCATGATGTCCCACCCAGGCACATTATCCTGACACCAGGCCAACCAGTTCTAACACTAACCTCTTAATGCTGAACGCCTAGAGAGGCAGCTGTTAGTACCATTTTTTAAAAGTCATGTTTAAGGCATTATTTCACTCACATCTTCTTTTGTTCTTTTTTCCTTATAGCCAGAATATATTTTATGTTTCTTCGAAGGTTACTTGTGCTCACTGTACATGAGCTCACATTTTTGTTTTTCAAACAAATGAATCAAGAGATTTTTTAAAATGAAAAATAAATTCATGTTATCATTAAACTGTCCCATTATATATATGTATATATATATATATATATATATATATATAAAGAGAGAGAGAGAGAGGCATACTTTCTTTCTCATTAATCACTTTTTAATCAATTCAGGCATAACAGAAATAAACTGCACATTACCTCATTTCTGTACAAGTGCTGTTGTATCTTGTGCATATGTTTTCAATTTTCATTTCTTAAATTTGGAATTAGACTATGATGGAGACATGTACTCCTGATAAACTGAATAGAAAACAGAAACTGACAGACCAACTTTCATTCTTTCATATTTCTAAAGAACTATAACAGAGGAGTGACTAATACATGTACACTAACGTGCACTGTATACAGATAAATGACATACTGAGGAATGAAACTGAGATTATGGCCTTCTCTGGTGACTGCCAGGGGCTGTAATAAGGGTCTGCTGTGACTTGCTTGGATGGTTATCATGGGACTGAATCACAAATGATGAGGGAAAATCAGCTGCATCTGGGAAATTCTCGAGGTGTAATATGGCCCCTGAGAATATAGGATCTTATTTCATATAAATATTATATTCAAGGACACATTATAGAATTTCACAAAAAATTATATTCTGCAAAACTTTGGAAATTTACTTTTCTACCAGTAATATAAGATACAAGCTGAAGCAATACTCATGGCTCATCATCACCAATCCCTGCACTTTTTACATTCCTAACCTGAAACAGTATAATTTATGCTGACCAAACCCCACCTAACCCTGGACCTTTATGAATTACACATACTGAAGCTGCAGTGTTTGTATTTTTCATCAGTTTAAACCTGGCTGAAATCTACACAATTTATTGCACTTGCGTGAATTACTTTTTAAAATTTACTGCAATACTGGATAAGACATAAATAAATTTCCAGCTGATTTATTCTCAAGTACATTTAAGATTTCTAAAGTACTTGTCAGAACAGGCAAATGGTCATAACATGATTATGCAAAGCAAATGAAAGTAAATATGTTGGCAACAACCATAGGTTATCTGTGTAAAAAAACAAACATGATGTCACCTCAGTATGATCGTTTTAAGGAATGATTTGTTTTCAAGCTTTGATTGTGATACACATATGAAAGTAACTAGTTCATGTGAAAACACAACAGCTTCACCTATTGGGTGGTCCCTGCCTCATCAGTACTAATCTGTTACAGCATACCTATATTTCACTGAACATTTGTGAAAGGCTCTGTTTATGGAAATCAAAGAGGTTTGTGTGAATTTCAGTCAGAAATATTAGAACAAAGAAAACATACATACAGGATCAAATGGCATCCTGACACGAATGCACACAAAAAAATGTGTCAAGAAAATTTAGTGTCACAATAACTGCAAACTGAGCATATTTTACTTTTTGACCCCTGTTTGGGACCTCAGGAGCAAGATCCAAAAATATCCCTCCAACAGACTCTTTATCATGTAAACAAGTCAAACTGACAAATGTATTTATATTTCACTCTTCAGTATAGGTAGAGATATAGTTACAGTGACACTGATGATGAGATGGAGAAGAGACAGTAAAACAATATCATTGATGCTTTTATATTAATAAAAGACAGACTGCTCTGGTGGCCTAGTGGTTAGAGCATCTGTCTCGGATGTGGGAGGTCGTGGGTTCAATCCTCGGCCAAGTCATACCAAAGACTTATAAAAATGGTACTAACAGCTGCCTCACTTGGCGCTCAGCATTAAGAGGTTAATGTTAGGACTGGTCGGCCTGGTGTCAGGATAATGTGACTGGGTGGGACATCATGCTACATGTCTGCGGCATGATGCCCCAGTGCTAGACATCATCATAAACTGCCACACTGCAGACATTGTAGTAATATGACTGAAAAATTGTTAAAGCTACGTTAAAAAATCCAAATCACAAATTACACACAAATCACACATTAATAAAAGTTATGTTTACGTTTGTCTTTCCAGATTTATATGGAACAGCTTCAAATCCCTTTTCTCTCTGGCTGTGAGGGTTTTTCTGTGTCTCTTATTGGTTCCATTTACTTTCTTCTGTTTTACATTGTCTAAAGTTTGTGTTTTGTACAGAAGTTCCTGTATCTCTCCCTGCTTCTGTCGGCCGAGTGGCAAGGTTCGCTTCAAAAATGCTTCAACATACTGTTTCTTCTTGTTAGATTTATCTCTCTTCTTTTTCTTTTCTATTTTTACCTGTGATTAAAGAGAAAAAAGTTGTCTTAACAGTTAATACAAGTACTGTATGATGAAAATAGCTGATGGTTAATGGAAAATATCAAGAATGTAACCTTATTGATTGCAACAGTAATTCTGCATAATGCTTCAATGTTTTCATTAGCATCCAGCAGCTGGCCTCGAAATCTTACCTTTATGACACTAATTTTTGTCTTATCTGGCTGTATGGTCCAGTAAGCTTATGATATGGCCTTTTGTTCATCATGCATTGCTCATCCATCGGCATATGCTAGTTTCAACTTTTTTCCAGACCAATTTCAACCAAACTTTGCACTGAGCATCTTGGTTTAAAGGTTTTTTTCAAATGATTACAAATTATGCTGATCTACCATAAAATATGGTCACAACTATTAAAAATTTAAAACTATTAAATTATTTCTTCTCCAAAACCACAGAACAAAGTTTAAGCAAATTTGGCAGAAAGACCTGTCAAGTTCAAATATGAATGCCATAAGCCACTACTAAAAATAGACTGCCATTAAAAAAAATAGAAAATCATTTAAACAACTTCTTCTACAAAACTACTAAACTTGGCAAAAATCATCCTGTCATGAAGACCTTCCAAATTTCTACAAATGATGCTGACCTGCCATCAAATATGGCACCCATACAAATTAAAAATTAACACAGAAAAACCTTTCAATTGTATCATCTCAAGAACCAATGAACAGAATCTGACCAAATTTGATAGAAAACATTTAAGCAAAGAAGGCTTTCAAAATTTTGCAAGTAATGCCAATTGACCATTAAATATGGCTGCTGTTACTAAAAATAGAATTTAAAAAAAAAGACCACTGAAAGGCTTAACGGAATTCTACCAAAAAATTTGACAGAAAGTGTTGTGACACTGAGGACTTGCAAGTTTGTGCAAATCAACTTAGTATAAACACTGTTATTAAGTTTATCGAATCATTTAAATTACTACAGGAACTTCTAAAAAAAACTGCTCAACAGAATTTGACCAAACTCTGTGTAATACATCCTGGCATAACGGACCTTCAAGTCTGTACCAATAATGTTAATCAACTATGAAATAGGGCTGCATTACTAAAAATAGAAAACTTTGAACAACTTCTCAGAAACTGCTCAAAAGAATTTGACCAAATTTGCCAAAAAAGTATTCTGGTTTTAAGAATGTTCAAATGTATACAAATGATGTAGATTTGCTATCAGAGATGGCTAACATTACTAGAAATGAAAAATCCTTTAAAAAGAACTTCTTCAAAAAAATTCCACAGAATTTTACCAAGTTTTACAGAAAACATTCTAACATGAAGGGCTTTAAAGTTTTTACAAATGATGCCAATCTTCCACCAAATATGAATGCCGACACTAAAAAAAAGAAACCACTCAACAGAATTTAACCAAAATTTTACAGAAAATGACCTAGCTTCAAATCCTTTCAGAGTTTCATATCTTCACATTCAGTGCTTTTTTTTTAGAGAAAAGAAGTTTTAATGTCAAAACTTAATACTGACATTTACCCTAACAGCAAAGGCAATGGCAACAACAAATTGTATCAAAAAAGTTATATCAAAGTTATGCTTATGCCTGATACCTCAAACAAAAACTCACGAGACCACAGAACATTAACGGGACAAAAGTTCAGGTCATTTGCTGATCTGTAACATATGATGTGTGAAACAAAGACTCATGCATCCACAGAAAGTTAATGGGACAAAAGTTATGATTATTTGATGACCTGTAACATTTGATAAAACTTGGAACTGTAAAGAAAAATATTAGATCTGCGTCATTTGATAAATTTTAAATGTATTAACTGGTTTATTATTGGGGATGAAATGATTAATCAATATACTGATGCATCAATACTTTTTCCATATTTATAGAAGAAGTGATGAATCAATATAAAAATGTTACTTACCCTATACAACTTAGTTTGACTATCAGCAGTCATGAATAATTATTAGTTGTTCACCTTTTTAGTCTTTAAGTTGAGAATTCGTCAGAGACAGCTGTCACTGGAATATGCACTAATTTCTGTCATATTAAAAAATACAAACAAAAATAACCTATTGACAATGCCCAGTTGCCTTCTACAAATTAACAAAAGGTAACTAACTCAAGTGGTTTGAAATCTGCCACTCCCCAACAATTCTATGTTAGTTATTTTATCCTGCCAGCATATTCAGCCAACGCCAACCTATATCAATCTAAGGCCTGAAAAAAATGTTTCCTATTGCACTGGTTTTAAAATTTTGGTAAGTAGATAGTTTGATGGGGAAGAAGTTGCTTTCTTAATGAATAGTATATATAATTTACTAAGCACTTCAAGTACTGGGCAAAACCGGCTCAATTAGATTTTTTATACTGCGGGAAAAAAGTATTAGGTTTGGCAACAAAAGATGGCAATGGTCAACCAACCAGAAACATCCATTTGGGGGGGGGGGGGGCCTACAGGAAACATTCCTGACTTGTTCCTCACTTTAAAGATCATTTAATAACCACTTTTATGTGAAGCTTCTCTGCAGCTTCATACATTGGCTTCTTGGATTGAATTTGAAGATTACACTTCCAGTGTGTCATGTAATGAAATATGTCACATTCAGTGCTGATTAATGATTATTGTTGTTAAAGTCCAGAGTAAAGCAATGATGAATAATCAGAACTGTAGCTTATTCATTGCATGACACATGAGAAGCACTGCATCAAAAAAGCTCGATCCAGATAGGTACAAAACAGATAGGCTTCTCACAAAATGGCTATTAAATGATCTATGAAGCATTTAAGTTGTACATTGAGAACAAGTTTGGAATGTCTCCTTTTATGTTTATATATGTAATCAGTAACTGAATGTGCTGACAAGATCAATTTTAAAAAAAAATTTAGCACGGAACTGGTAAGGGGGCAGATTCCAAACCACACCTATTAGTCAACTTGTTAATTTGTAGAAGGGGAGAGAGTTTAGAGTAATTTCCTTTTTTCGCTGACAGAAACGAATGCCTGTATCTGCAGTAAGAACAATATGATGGATTTGGTTCTTAGTCACCTGGATTTGTTCTAAATAAGATTTTTCTTGCATGAGGAAACTGCATTATTTTCTTTCAGCTTTGAAGATAACATTGTCATGTCTTCCATATTTAAGTGAAGACATGAAATAAGATGTTTTAAAGCATTCATGCAGTGCACATCAAAGGATGTGGAAACCAAGAGGATCGGCATGAAATGGCTTAAGATTCTAAATTAAATCACTGATAAATAACAGGTAGTTTGTTAGGAAGTATTGTTTTCTTATCTTGTCAAGGATGACAATGGCATATGAACAGATTTTAAGTCTATGTCTGTTACCCACATACTGGAAATACAACCAAGATGTCAACACATATAAAATGACACCATCCTATCACTGTCTGACCTTTGAAAGATGAAAAAACCAAGTTGATATGTGTGTCAATAATGTATCATACTGTAAGCAGTTTATCATGAATCATGTTGATACACAGCTCAGGTGTATCGTTTCACCCCTATTTATTATATTTCTTACTTCTAAATGAAACCTAAGGTCTACATGGGCACAAAACTTAAGGTCTACACGGGCTGCATGTGGAAACTGACGAGGATAAGATGGCAGGATAGAGTCCAAGACAATTAAGTTTTCACATGGGCAGACATTCCAAGCATCCACACTCTGCCTATGAAGTAAGCTTAGATGGGCAGGCCAAGCCACCAGAATATCAAACGAATGACTAGTTTTGACTACCAAAGATTTTCTACGTTGAGTTGAAAGAGGGAAAGTGATTTCGGGTGGTAAGAAGAAATGCTTCAAAGATTCCCTCAAGTCATCTCTGAAACATTCAACATTGACCCCGAGTCTTGGGAAGATTGTACACCATATCGCTCCACATGTAGGAGTTTAATCCATAATGGAGATACAGACTTCGAATGTAAGAAAACTGCAGAAGCATAAGCTGCGGAAATCCCAAAACTGCAAAACATCCTCTACTGACCAAGCAAACCCAAGTGGCATCTCCTGTCAAGTGTGCTACAGTTCAAAGAGCAAATTGGGTTGATCAGCCATTCACGAACTTACAGAAACCAAACTAGTTACCAATGCCATGGTCATCTTTTATCTTGAAAGATGAACAATTATTATATTCTTACTTCACATCAAAGTTATAAAAAACGAGAACTAGTTATGGACATCACAAAGAGTCCCTCTCACTATTATTAGCTTGGTAGGGCATTAAAGTAGCGAACTGGTACTGGGAAACCAAAGTTGCTCTTTGTAATTTGTTTATGTTTGTTTTTGTTTTGGGTTGTTTTTGTTTTTTTCGGGAGTGGGTAGTCCTTTTGGGGATTGGGGTGGTTGAGTTGCAGGCTGGGTGTTCTTCATCGGTAGCTGATGCCAGTCAAACGGCTCTTTATCGAGTAATGTACTGAAGCTGAAAGCGTGAACCAACTGATATAGGCCTAGTCTGACGGACAGACGGAAGGGTGATTTCAACACAGTTGGGCTAAAGCGCGACGTAAAACATAATTGTGGTACAATATACCGGTCTTAGGTCTCTATTAACATATTCCAACTCAACAGTTGGTGGTAAATCGCTGTAGAACATGGCCAAAACTGGAGGTAAACAATCTTCAGAAGTTCCGTAATTATCTCCCTCCAAAGTGAAACCCAATCCACTCGTATCACCGGTTCGGTATAAAGTGCGAAAAGGACTTCCTTTCGCGAAAAAAAACGGTCCTTGTCGCGAAAAAGACTTTCTGTCTGCGAAAAGGACCGTGGATATTTTTGAGAACAGTTTCAATCAGTTTTTTCTCTCTCTCGCAAATGAAATTATTTTGTACAGTAACTCATTTTACATAGCATTTAATATATCTTTTTAATATAAAGAGTTAAAAATGGGCCCTTTTCGTAAACTTACCCGTCTGTGAACAGGGCCGTAGGGAGCGATCACGGACCCTGGGGTAAGAAACACCCGGGCCTCTCCTAGTTCTTGTTCAAGCAAAATTTTTCTTTCATAAAATTAAAAAGTGTTGTTAGGCCCGGGCCCTCTTGTTCCCCCCTCCCCCTTTGTCGGCTCTGCCTGTGAAAAGAACGCAGTACGTTTTTACCAACAGTATCAATCAATATTTCTGTTTCACAAATTAAATTGTTTTGTGTAGTAACTGATTTTACGAAGTATTTAATATATCTTTCGTAATATAAAGTGTGAAAAAGGGGTCCTTCTCGCTAAGCGGGTTCTTTTCACGATAAGGACTTACCGTCTGCAAAATGGACCCTTACTTTGTAACAATAGTAGTTAATGGGGGCACTTTAGCGTAAAGGGGGACTTCCATGTTAAAAAGTGTCGCGGCAACAGAGAAACAGAGACATAGACTACACATAGATAACACATATATTGGCAAATTTTTGAATGAATATCTTTTCGAGGCATATGAAAGTAGCCCTGAAAAGGGCTTTTGGGTTTTTTCTATTTTCTCCAGTTCGTCCACCAGCTCCTTAATTTTCCAATTATTCCTTTCTTCTTCTTCTTATTTTCTTCTTCTGCTATCCAGTCTGGATGTCCCATGGCTCTAAATTTTTGCTGTATTTTCATCCAGTTCTTATTCAGTCTGTCAAAGTTCTCTTTCTTTTTTTGGTTTTCCTTCTCCTTTCTCTCTTTTGTCCATATCTCTTTTATTTTCTTCACCTCTTCTCCTATTACCTTTTTCATAATCTCTTCTCCTTTCTTTAAACTCTCTAAGCCTTTTTTGACAGAAGGCCACTCGGTTAAATGGAATATGTCTTCCAAATAACATCTGACTTCTATAACAATATCAATCACCTGTTTCAAGGTTCCCACTCTTACATATTTAATTTCTATAAAACCTTTCAACTTCTCCGCTTCCTCCACTATCATCCCTTGTAATTCAAAACTGGCTACTTTCAGTCTGGTCACCAAGTCTTGGCTGCCTGGGAACCTCCATTCCTTTTCAAGCCTATCCAATACGTATGATCCATCCATCATCCAATACCAACTGTCTTTTAATTGGTTAAATGCTTCCATCTTGATAGGTGTTGACTAGTCAACGTAGGTAGCAGAGTGAACTGAACTGAATTTGTATTATACTGGCGTGCGTACGTATTGTACATGTGCCAGTGATTACTGTATGCATGGCATACTGATAAATTACAAGGGGGAAGGAAAACGTGCCTCATCCCCCAGGCTTTAATGCCCTCAAAGAGGGCTTTTAAATGAGCCCAAGATGTTTCTTAATTCTAGCTGGTGATGACAGAGAGGGAATGGACCCAACACGCACTCAAGCATAGTAAGTACTACTGTATTACCACCAAGTGTCAACCAAGCGTTGAGAGACGTCCACTGCCATTGGTTGGCAGCAATGACGTCTCTTTCGGGCATCTGGTGTGTGGACGGGTGGAAATCGTTCCACATTCCGTCCATATACGGGGGTCCGAGTCTGGAAAAGGCGGGAAGGGTCTCGGCAATCTGACGCGACGTTACAGCCATGAAACTCCAGTCCGTAATTATTTCAAATTCAGTCCAGTTGTACTAATGGACAGCCCTAGTACCAATAATGTGTTAGCCACCTCTGCAATTAGCCGGATCTATTAAGTTTGTAAATTTTCCTATCACCTATCAATCAAATTTGACTAGTACATAGTGTACATTCATATATTTCCCTATCAGTTTATAGTTACAAATATGTCTAGGCGACACCATTTAGTTGAGTCAATGTTAGGTATGCGATTGGAATTTAGGCTGGGGGTCCAAAGGATCAAATCAGAATCGTAGATTGTTATAATTGCAATTCCTAGCCAAAATGGAGTCCCATTAAATAAGAGGCAAATTTGGTAGCCCTAAAAAGGGCCTTTATCTTCCTCCCGTTCTAGTTTCTCGATACCGCCGTCCCGGGAATGCTTCGTATCCATGCAAGGTGGTGAAATACTCGGCGGCATCGATGAGTGAAGACATCGGGTGACTGGTGTATGCGTCATAGTAGTATCTGCGTAGGAGGAGGTGTTTGGCGTATGACAATTGTTTTGGGTTTGGTTTCCTAGTCCTTAGCGATCTCCAGGCCAAATATGAGACAGCATTTATGAAGTTGCCGGCTTTCTTTAAGTCCACTGCGGCCTCTTGTAGTTCCAGGTTAAAAACCCTAGCGGTGTCTTCGTCTATTTCCTCCTCCAATTCACCTTCTGTTTCCTCTTCTGTACTGTCCTCTTTGTTTTCTTCCTCCTGGACAGATGATGATGTTATGCTAGGCAGCGATTTGGCTATCACACTTGCATAAGTCTCCTTTGTTGATTGTTGTTGAATAGGAGTGAAGTGTGGGGGTGGGGGAGGTGGAGTAGATTGTCTGACCTCAGTTATCTGCACTTGTGGAGGTAGAGTGGGTGAGTCCGGAAGATTGGGTTCTATTGGGTCCGAATGTGACGGTCTGCGGGGATAATTCTTGTGGGGTGGTCTTCGCCGGTCTTTTCTCTGACCACCATTGTATCCCTGGCGCCCAATTCCATTGTTCACTATTTCGGTGGTTTCTTGTTCCCAGATGAGTAGCAAGGTTGTGCGCTTCTCTTTCGCACGTAAGCCCCATCTAGAGGCTATATTGAGTTCCAAACCCCTAAGGGCACTCAGTGCTATAGCTGGAATAAGTTCCATGGCTAGCGTCTCTTCGTAGGTACGTGTTGCTCCTTCTATGTTCGCTGCACACTGGTAGCAGACTGACTAGCGTTCCGCGTTATATACGTCAAGTACGGACGTGAACGAAAACATCCCTTACACTCACTTCACATATTATATACTATCCACACAAACGTATAAGAACGCATAAAACACACCATACTATCCACACAAACGTACGCGAATGCATAAAACACATTATACCTACTATCCACACAAACGTACGCGAATGCATAAAACACACCATACCTACTATCCACACCAACCAACGCGAATGCATAAAACACACCATACCTACTATCCACACAAAGGAATGAGAATGCATAAGACGCACCATACCTACTATCCACACCAACCAACGCGAACGCATAAAACACACTATATATATATATATATATATACTATACACGCAAACGGACGGGAACGCAAACAAACAAACACACACACAAACACACACACACACACACACACACACACACACACACACACACACATCAGTAAAGAAGTGAGTGTTTATAGTCACACTACTTCACATTCACACAAATTGGCAAATTAAATAGTCTCTCATTTCTAGAGATCTGGTTAGCCCTGAGAAGGGCTGCTTTTTATAGAACTCCAAATGCACATGGTTAATGATGACATCTCCCAGGGCAGGCACCACACACGCATTGCCAGCTCCAGTCATTCTCCCAATTAATGCGTATGGTTCCGAGCGCAGACGGGGCTTGAGTGGCCTCATCATCCCAGTTTTCACTTTGAGGGATAGTGAAGACTTGTTCCCTCTGTCTTCTCCTATGCCAGAACCGGGAATGATGAGGTCTCTGTGGCTCCCACTCTTGCCGCTATCTCTCCAATTCCTCCAATGCTTCCTGCTCCAAGTTTTCTGCCTGGAGGACAGCGACTCTTGGTAGAGGTTGTGACTGACGTTGTTGTTGTGGCTGTGACTGTGGTTGACGAGGCGGTACTGGTTGTGCTGGTGTACTTATCATTGGCTTCACCTCACACACAGGTCTCATTATGAGGTGAGGCAGGATCCCTCTTTTCTTTTCTTTCTCCTCTTCTTTCTTCTTTTTTACTCATCTTCCTCAAGTCTGGCTTCCTCTGCAACGGCCTCCATAGTCAGCTCGTCCAGGAGACGTCTGGCATAATCCATGTGCATCTGAAGTTCTAAAAGCTTAGCAATTCTGCTGCTCATCTTCAGTGTTGATACGTCAACGATGGGTAGCCAGACTGACAAGCGCTCTGCTTTATATACTTGAAGCAAGGACGTGAAGGTAAACATCCCCTTTCACCAAAACGTACCATAACCAAAAACAAAACATCAAACGCGCGGACCTAAAAGAAACATTCACGTTGACTATTTTACTTACAAACACAGATATGCACGATTCGACAAGACAGAGAAACAAAGGGTGGATTTTTTTTTTACTGACAAAAGAAACGAAGTGCTTATAGACACACTTCTATTTTTTTTTTAAACATACAAACACAGAAATTTGTTTTGGCAATTGAATTAGTTTGTCTTTTCTAGAGTATTGGGGTAGCCGTGAAAAGGGCTGTTTTTTGTTGACGGGGAGTGATGGCAATATGCCCTGCTTTATATGGTTCAAACGCGGACGCGATAGAAAACATCCTTACTTGGTTTTTGTTGAGTCGAAACGTCATGATAGCTAATGTCATGGTGAGGGATAGACAGAAAGTCAAAGAGCATATATTCACAGTCTTTTTTGAAAACAAACAACAGACACATTTGTTTCAAAACACAACATTTTTATTCCAACAAGCAATGAACCACTAACAACTAACAATTAACAATAACATCAAACAAATTATTTTTGACAAGGTTAACAACGTTGTGAAATCATGTGAGATTTCCATTGATGGAAGTCATGAGGCCAATGATGTACACTACGTTTCCTAGCTAAAGACAAAAGATAGCCATAATGGTCACAAAACCATCGATCTACTTTCTCATCGTTTCTAGAAGAGTTACTATCAAAATAAGTCACTACATTTTTTAAAGGATATCCAAGACTGCGTTGATGAAGAAATTACACACAATATTGTCCACACACCATGGAATCTGTGCCTTGTAATTTCACATTATTGTATCGTGTCGTCTGGGCATTTCTTCTCATAAAGTCAATGATATCGTCTTCCAAAGGGGGTAATCCATACGAATCAAAATATTCCACACAATCCTCTTGAGGGAAGTAGACAGAAACCCAGTGAGTTCCTGGGAGATGACTGTCATCCGTGTAGATGACATAAGCTTGATGGTCTTGAGGTTTGCGATGAGGTAGTTCATCTTTAGCGCGCACGACAGGATTCCAAGAAGCAGTGTACGAACTGTTGTTCAAAAGGTAATAAAGTTCCCAGGTATCCATTTTTTGTTGTGTTGTTTTTTTCTTCACAGGTAATGATAAGTCATCAATTCAATGCTGACTTTTTGTTTGAAACGCTCTGTCAAGTAGTCGTTTCTTCGCGTCGTCTCCGCACTCTGGGCTAAGAGAGATTCGATGCGATAGATCTCTAGAGTAGTCAATGGTGGGCAGGAATGATCACGCAAGCCTTTATACCACTCATGCAACACTGCTTCTTCCGAGATGAGACTCAAGCTTCGTCCAGATACTCGTCCAATTTTTCTTCTTGACTCATCATCATACATTTATTGTGTTGAATTTGACTGCGATGATCGTTTTGACATCCATAACAATCTTTCTTACTCAATTCCGTAATTTTATCTGCCAGGTGTTTAGCAAACAGGAGACTAAATGTTGTTCTTGTTCTGGCCATGTGGACTTGACCACTACCTCGTCCTCTTCGTCTTTGTCTTGGGGTTCTGTTTTCACGCTATCCTCCCATTCCATTTCCAAAGATTCTCTACCATTCAATGAGGGATAAATGTCTTCCATTGTTTCTAATAGTCTAGAATTTCTTCTCTCAAACTGTTGATTTCTATGGTATTA
This sequence comes from Megalonaias nervosa, assembly GCA_016617855.1. Taxonomy (NCBI): domain Eukaryota; kingdom Metazoa; phylum Mollusca; class Bivalvia; order Unionida; family Unionidae; genus Megalonaias; species Megalonaias nervosa. Next base: position 33,873 of record JAECUM010015729.1, on the reverse strand, counting down.
TCGAATTCGGCATACAAGATGACGTTGACCGTCTCGGTGAGAGCTTCTGCAAAATGATGTTCCACACGCAGTTGACCGGGTTTTATAGAGTGGAAATGTCCCTCGTCGCTGCCTTGGTCTGGAGTGAAATCAAAGGCCCACAAAGTGTAACCTCCTACATAATCTTCGAACGAGATACCGTCAGTGGTGTTGGTTCCTAGTTGCCCGGTAGCTTCGTACAGGGACAAGTACGATCTCAAGTAATTCTTCTGGGTAAAGTTAGTTTCGAAGGGTCTGGTACACAAGGTCTTGCCATCGCGACTGACTTCGATCTTGGACACTCTGTAGTGTTTAAACTGGAAAGGATTTTGATCGCGGGCTCCGCTGAGGGCTGCATTACTGACGATGCCAACGATTAAACGTTTGGGTAACTGTCCTTGGAACAGATGATCTTCGATCTTGGATCGGAGTTCAGCAGCAATGGTGAACGTTTTCACTTGAATATGTACAAATTCGCGGTGAACGTGATAGGTGTTTCCACCTTCCTCGTCAGCGTTCGTGTTAGAATCCACTTTGAAAGGAATGACACGCAGTAACGGTACGGAGGTGTGTCCCATCACGTTGTAATCCGCCACATCGGAGTACACAAAGATCAAATTCAGTCCTTGGTTCATTTCTACAGGGAATCGAAAATATTTCGCAAAATCCGAGTTACCGGTCACGGGTGGCATTTCGTTTGCAATCTTGATCAACTTGGGGTCTCCACCAAAATGTCATACAATTCAGGACAAAATGTAATGGCCAATACTTTGTCCTCTGAAAATTTCATCATTAGGCGACGAGCTATTTTCTGGTATTCGATAAGTGACACTTTTTCTGGTTTTCTCCAAAACTTTACCAAACATGGCATTGAACCTGTCAGCAAGAGCGTTCACCAAATGTTGACCACTAAAATAATAGCCTGAGGGAATTTTGAACCGATAAGTGGTTCGTTTAGTTTTGGGGTCTTGTGATTTCATAGAGTGAGCTACACTGCTGCGTTCATCCGAGTGTTGCTGCACTTGCTCGTCATGAACTTCTACCGTAAAAGTGTTTTGATTTTCGACGATGTTTTTGATTTGTGTAGGGTGAATCATTTCCACTAAAGCCAGTTCCCAATGGGCTTCGTGATCCAATTGAATGGCCTGAGGTAATTTGGCCGTGTAACAGCATAAGGTATTGTTGGGAAACACCTCCATGGAACTGTCACTGGGTAACGTTAAGTAAAATTGGTTGTTCATAATTCCAGAGTTCTAGTGTCCGAGGGGTCGCTGAAAGTTAGAGGAGTGTCTAAAAGAGGATGGTTAGGGTGACTGTTGGATGGGGGACTAACGCTGGACACAAGACTTCCATTGTTGTTGTTCCCGTTAGAGAAATATTTCAGAGACGGATTGGGAAGAAGGTAACTGATGCAACTGCTGAGTAAAATGGTCCACAATTGTTTGTCTCCTTGTTGCAAACTCAAATTGGCAATGGCAGCACCGATGACACAATACACCACAAAGATTTGGCAGAAAAAGACGATTTGCGTTTTAGGCACACGTTCTCCACACCTCACCCACAAGGGATGCTTTTGCAGATCTTGCAGAGAAGAACTGGGGAAAGAAGTGGTCACTGCGGTAGCTGAGGCTGTGTTGAAGGGCATAATGGTCACTTCTTTTTATAGTCGATGAGTTGCCGTCGATCCAAGAGTTAAAACTGGGCGGATATCCTTTCCAACTTACTTTGACTTATTTGACACGTCGTTTTCCCATTTTTCGGGTTCTTCGATCGAGAATGCTTTCGATCTCGTACACTTCGTCTTCTTTTTTGGTCACACGCTGTAACTCGGGCAAGTAAAACGTTCCTTTTAACACATCCCCGTTTATGTCTTCCAATTTATTGACGGAAGATGACGAACGCGCACAAGTTCGGTGACACATAACAATTCGGTGGTCCAGTTGGGTAAGTAACCTTTGTCGAAAGTGTGTTTGGTTTTGCCAATGCGCACCCAATCTCCTGCTGCCAACACTGCACCTTTCCTGGGGACAGTCACTGTCGGGGACGTACCAAATAGGCGCTCGAAGACGGTCACTTCGTTGTCGGGAGTCACTTCTTGGGGGCACGTCCGATGCTCCGATGGTAAGATTGGTTGTACGATTGGACGAGGTATGGCAAGACGTCGATGTACTTGAGAGTGTGTTGATGTGTAAAATATTTCCACATGCGTTCTTTCAAGGTGCGTTGAAAACGTTCCACGATGCTGGCTTTGGTTTCGGGTTTCTCGGTGGTGAAAAAATGAATGTCACGTTTCTTCAATTCTTTTTGGAAAGCTTGGTTCAGAAATTCGGTGCCTTTGTCGGTTTGCCATCGAAGAGAGCGACGCCAGCTTTGTTTCAGCACCAGTTTTAGGGCTCGCACTAACTCACTGCTCGATTTGGAAGTCAATGGCACAACCCAAGCAAATTTGGAAAAGACGTTGATGACACAGAACAAATATTTCTAACCACGATTGTAGGTGGCCAAATGAGAGACATCGGCTAAATTGGCTTGCCATTGATGATCGATGCCCTCCACTCGGGTGCGACGTCTGGAAAATTTTCGTCGAATGGGTTTGTCTAAGGTGTACGTGGCTTGTTCTTGTAACCATCGTTGCACTTGAGGAAAACGAACACTTTTCAGTCGAGTTTTGGCAGCACGATACAATTTCTGAACTCCTCCGTAACCTGCAGGATGGGATGGATCGTAGCAAATGCTGGCTAACACGTTCTCCATTTTTTAATAAGTGATCCACTCTTCGCTGATGGTACTCTAAAGTGGTTTAGAAACGGCTTTACGAGTCCGATGTGCCACAAGAGTAGAAGTCGAAGGTAGTTTTGGTGGTAGTGGCGGTGGTGGTGGTGGTGGTAATGGAATGGCTTTGGTCTTCTTTTCTTTTTTATACTTCTTTTTTTTTCACTTCTGTCGAAGGTGGAGTGGACATCATCTTTAAAACCAAGCTTTAAGTTCTTCTCGTTGGGGTGTAGGGGAAGGGGTCAACAAGGATGCTGCAATCTTACTAAGGATGGGAACTGCTGACGGTGTTTGAAAGACTTCTCTTGCATCTTCTTCCTCAGGCAACCGTGGGGCTGCATTTGTCTTGACCGCTTTGGGTGGTAGTGGTGGTGGTGGTGAACTTTTCATGAAGGCCTTAAAATCTTTCAGAGTGGGTAGAGCTGTTTCGTCTAAAGCTTTTTGGTGAAAGAGTTGCAGTCGTTGCAACAATTGACCGTACCGTTGAGATTTTTCCGTTTCTGACAAATCGCTGCGATCCTTCAATGATTGCAATTCGTGTTGTAACTGGGACATCTCGGTCAAATGAGGATTGGGAGGTAAATGGGGGGTTCGTTGTTCTTGCCAACGATGGTATTCCATCCATCGTTTGTAAGGTACTAAAGCCAGTTTTCGTCCTTCCATCGGATTTCAAGAGTCACGTCTGAGATCTTTTGATTTCAAAGGTCCCTTTTATCTTCTTGGACCTTTTATCTTCATCCCAGTAATCTTGACATTGTTCCCAATACAGAATAGTTTGTCCTACGGTTCCCAGAAAGGGTCCTAACAGGGGTAAAATGGCAATTCCTCCGCGTTGCACCAACATTTTTTTTCTTTTGACGAATGGGTATTTTTTTTTGGACCATTTGGCGAAGAACGTGTCGATATTTGGCTAAGCATTTTTTCTGATGTTTAGATAATGGTATCGTGCCTTTCAAGACATTCAGACAACATTCGCTCACGGTATCGATGACATCTTTGGAGGCAGTTTGAATGACTTTTTTTCGCATGGGTGGAGAAGCTTTGGAGGGGACGGACAACATGTCCTACTGTTTGGCTAAAAGAGGTGGCAGTCCTTTCCTTTTCTTTCCTTTGGGGGTAGAAGAGGAATGTCTTTTTTTGGGTGACATCTTTCTTGGTTGGTTCGTTGGTTCCGTGGCACACAGCAAAAAACACACTAACGTCGATGACTTGGCACACGACCTTTTATCCTTTTGGGGGACTATCGCTTCGTCATAAAGGTGACGATGTGTTTTCTAAAATCGCCAAAGAATCCTCCTCTTTGGTGACTTCTCCGTTTCTTTGGACGAGTGTGACTTTTCAGGGACAGACGTCGATGTTTGACTAAGTTTTTTTTTGGATGACGATACTGTCCCTTTTCTTTTTTCCTTTTCCTTTTTGGACAGAAGAACTACGATGGTGACGGTGTGCACTTCTTGGTGGGGGCATCTTTGGGCATTCAGGAGCAGAAAATCACTGATCCCTATCGTTTGCCTCGGGTCTTTTTTATACTGGAATGCGTCGCCACTGATTGTCGGCTCGTCGTATCATTTCATGGCAGGCATCACGCGTCGTGGAGGGGTTCGCAACGGACTCAATCGGGACAGTTCTTGCTTGGACAAATCCAGTAAACTCTTTAACATGCCTGATTTCTCTTGAACTTTGATTTTGGGGGCAGGTACTTTGTGAGCAGCGGCCACTGCCGCTAAAGAGGAAGAGGGTGTCACCGCTGGAGGAGACGTTTTTGGAGACACGGGTTTCCAATGTTTCATCAAATTAGGAAAGACGCGTGTCAAATCGGGTTTGGCAGGCATCACCAGCAACGGAGAAGTGGATGATGTTGAGGTTACTGGAGACGCAGTCACCGTTGTTGAAGCAGGTCGTGGTTTGCGAATGTTAGGTTGCGTCCTGGCGGCAGTACCTCTCTTGCGGGTAGAAGCTGTTTTCTGTGGACTTTTCTTTTTCTTTTTTTGTGGCTGTGACCTGGTCTTGACACCGTTACTCTTTTTCTTTTTGTTCTGGGTACCTTTGGGAGCGGCTTTTTTCTTGGGGACGACTTTGGGAACATTAGGATCCCATTTTAAGAGGGAACGAATGATGACACCTCCTAGAGAACCGCTACCTCCAGGTTTCAAAATGATTTGCTTTTTGGTTTGAGTGTCGATGCGAGGATCGGCTAGTTGCGTCAAGGCTATTTTGTTTCTCTCAAAAAAAAAACGTTTGGTTTGATGTGGAATGTGAATGATGCCTTGCAGTAATTGACGTGATGTCGCCGTAAACCATCGTAAGACTTCTTTAAGACCAGCTTCCAAGACACGAGCACGTATTTGTGGATTTTTTCTCGACTGATACCGTACATGGCACGAATCAATTTGACGGGAAGATGAGACTGAAGGGACGTCATGTTGACGCTGTGTGTGACAGAGCCAAAGTGACCGAGGTTTTTCTAGATTTGTTTTTGGTGGTTGTTGTTGTTGTTAAGTCGACGAATGGACGTGTACACGACAGGCCCTCCGTCTTGGCACCAGTGGTGAAACAGATGGGTACGAAATCGCAAATAATCGGGGTAGTGGGTTTTAAATCCACGAGTAAATAAGCGTGTGGGGTTTGAGTGGCATCGTCGTACGCATGAGTCAGCCAAGGCGTTCCTAACTGTTTGGCTAAGACTTGCACTTGGGATTTATCTCTAGGGGTTTTAAACAAGACCACGTAATGAGCATTGAGACTGATGGTGCGATGGGCTTTACTTTGTTGAAACAAAGTTTGGGTGATGTAAATGACACTGGCATTACGATGATGCCCTTTGCGCGTAAACCAGAGTTTAATTTCATCTTCGTCTTCTCCTAACATGTCGTCAAAAATAACCAAATGGGTTTGACTAGAGGTCAGACACGATCCAGTCGTCTTCGCCAGGAATGCCTTCCACAAAGACGATGGAATCGCCTTGACTTTCTCGCAGAAGGCTGTACGCCGATTGCCACTCTTTGTAACACCACACGATGCGTTGAGGTGGACGATCGATCAAATGATGTTTATGTTCGATCAAACGTTTGACAAATTCGGTTTTGCCTGAACCGCTAGGTCCGGCAATGAGCATGTTAAAGGGATGGCGAAGATACAAGGCCTCCCAACTAGTCCGATCTACGTGTTCATCGATGACTTTGAAAGTGGAGGAAGAGGGATCAGAGACAGTAGAGGTAGCCATAGTAGTAGTAGTGTAAGGAATGTCACTTTTGACACGAAGACAGACAAGACAAGAGTTTTTATACTTTTTTCAGGACACGTTTAAAGTCATCTTTAAAAATGAACAACACGAAAGACAAAAATATAAAAGCCAAATGGCTAAGTACATGAATAAATGACACATCAAAACGATCATAGTGGAATATAAACAAGTCTCTGTACAACATTTGTGGTGATCAAGAGGTGAAATTGTAGTGACAGTGTGTAATGTTCTTAGAGTCTCTACACTCTTTGGCACAGTCACACAAGGGTCTTCCCTGAATGGTTTTTCGGGGAAGTCGATAACGGGCCTGTCCTGTAGAGAGTGGTTTTCCTCGGTCACGACTTCTTCCTCTTCTGGCACTGTCACTAACACTGGTTTAAAAGTTACTTTTTTCACTGAATGTTGTAATTTTTTAGGATGCCAAATCTTGGGCATAGTGTGCCACTTCTTTTGTCCAAGCCTCGAAACCCCAACTTTTCCAGTCACGTACATCTTTCCAGTGAGGTTGTAAGTCACAAGCTACACACACATCGTCGTACACATCTTCAGTACCTAAAAGTTGACGAATCTTTCTTTCCTGTAGAGGTTATCGAGAAGTATCGAGACGAAAGCGCAAAGCTTTGAGCAGAATGAGTTTTTCGTGTACATTTAAAGGAGCCACTTTCATGCTTTTTGGAATGGTATGTACTGTTTGTAAAGAGTCGACAAAGAATCGGCTGGTAAACGAAATCCCAGAAAGCAAGTCACTAAGACACACACCACACGTCGACCGCAATTCAATGGACACAGCTCTCGCAATAGGCGATCGTAATCCTCCACTGTATGAATAGTGTCATTGATTTCCTTCCACGGAATCTGTAGTATCACGAATGTTAAAGGTCGTGGCATGGTAGTCCGTTTTTATACCTCTTTTTGTCGGAGACAATAAGTGAACTTTCTGCACAGAGATGATCGTACTCAGTGGCGAATCTAATTTGTTTAGTCATTAACTTGCACATCACACACCGTTCAGATGTTTCCTCTTGAACTAAGTTTACGTTGTGTAAAAGATTTTGGTAATCCTCTAACTCTTCTTCTGGAATTCGTTGCAGTAACTCTACCTTGTAGTACATGCAATCACTAACAACAAACCAATCCTTCTCGCCCACGAGTAGTTGATCAATGTCTGACCATTGGAACACTTTCATCAGAATCAGTCCTTTATAGCATTCAGGTACCAGTGGTTCAAACTTCGGTGACATAACGGATGCAATTGTTCTTTGCGTTTCACTTGTATTTTGACGAACTCGCGGTAAATGCGTTCTCTCAACTCCACAGGCAAACTACGAATGTTCTCTTGTAAAGTATCCATGATTATTTCAGTCAAACACTTCTCCTAAAGCGAAAGTAACGAATGTAGTAAGTAATTTCTGGCCACTGCCATTCCAGGAAATGGTCAAGAATGTCAATAAAATCTTCAAATGAAAATGGTCTAAAGCGGAATATTCGGAGGAACGCACACTTGATCCAGAGAAATCTGACTTCGTTTGTTGACGTTTGTCAATTTCCTCTTGTGAATTTCTCGACAGAAAAGTTCCTCAGTCACCCATTGAGATTTTGCTCTGGCATGTCCCAGCCAAATGTACTTGTAGATCTTCTCTTGCAATTCGTTTGGTAATGTTTGAAGATTATTTTTCCAATAGGGTTTAAATACTTTGTCTAGGGGTTGTCCAACGTTTGACTCCTAACCCCGTAGCTGGTTTCTTACACGACATGGTATGCCCACTTCAATGACGAGGTCCCACTAAAGGTAGGTAGTGACAATCTGGAGAACATCGAGCATGTTCCAGGTAATCGCAATCTTTCTTCTCCCACTTGTGAAGTGACACACCACAACTGAAGCACTTAACTTTATCCCCTTCGCCCAAGTAGATAAATCCGGCTCTAGCTAATTCTTCGGGGCTAGGTCCTCCCAGATATTTTGGCCATTTTCCTCGGAAGGTTTGGATCCGATTTTCAAAATCGCAGTATTCAGGCAAACGCACTTGGAACGAATATTCGTCTTTCACAGGTTCATTTCGATGATGGTACGGTGAAATATGCAGATGTTTGGTCATTTTGGGATGACATCCGTAGGGTGGTAGCCGCATGGTTTCATAATGATGACATCCACCATAAAAACCAGTAAAGTGAAAAGGTGTACGATAACCAGTGGTATCGCTTTCGCATCCGACAGGTTTGACACGCACAGCATCACTTTCCATGGTAGGTATAGCAAAGTTTCCATGATGTGGTACTGAATTGCTGAGGTCATAGCATATGGCATCCCTGCCATCGCAAGGCACAGCATCGCACTCCACTTGTGCATCACCGATCTTGAATGTGACTGTCTGAACTTCATTTGTGCTTCTCTGAAATCATTCATATTTCTTGCTTGGTATTGGTAGTTTCAATGAACTATCGGTCTTAGACGTTGCCCCTTTTTATATGCTGACCAATATTAGCGTGACCGTACGGTAAAGTGAAGTGATTGGGAAGCCGAACTCGCTTCTGGTACACGATTTGATAGACTTTTTCCAAGGGCCGGCTAACGATTTGGTTTGTGGGTAAACGTACAATCTTGTGCGGTTCGTGGGTGGTCACTTTAAAATTTCCATCCTTTCCAGACTGCAAGGTTACTTTCAAGACACCAAAGTTCACCAGTCGACTGGTGCGATAATTGAGAGTCAATCCTTTCACTTTACACTCCGTGTGTAATTCTCTTTGAGGGTCACGGTATTCGTAGCCGTAATTTTTGGGACCGCCACTTGCAAAATTTAGAATCTTGTCGTCGGGATGCTCGTCCCTCCAGGCTCCTAAACGGTCTCCTTCGATGACAGGATGAGGTTGACCCAGACGATCGATGTAGATGCAACTGTCCGTGTCAAAATACAGCACATGATCTCCTAACAGTTCTAAAGCTTCGTACAGTTTTAAACGAGCATGGGCTGTCACGTTGGCCGCAATGATGACATTTTCAAATTCGTTGGCTTCTACAAAGTCCAGTTCTTCTTCGTAATTGACTAAGATCAAGTCCTGATTAACGACGTCCACGTGTTTCATGTATTTGGTTTTGTCGTGAAACATCTGGAAGTAGCGGGAAGGTTCTGTCAAATACTCCATCTTGGGAAAACACGGTCGTTGTGACATTTTGCCCCACAAGCAATTTAACATCACTTTGGCAAACGATGGCCTTCCTTCGTTTTTCTTGATGTGGTCTAAAGTGATGCCTTCCTGCTCCCAGTATTTGTCTTTGAATTTCTTTTCGTCTTCGGGAGAGTGGCACCAGGAAGGATAGCCACTAGCTTCTTGTTTCAGTTTCATAAAAGCATTCACGTAGTCGGCGAAAATGCCTTTTTGAGTCTAGTCGCCCTTGTGGTATTTTTCTGTCTTAGGAAAGTGGTAAATTTCGTACACTTCTAACAGTTGGTATTTGAGGTCCAGAGCTTTAAACAATTCCACGCTGACCCACGTTCCCGTCAATGTGCGTTCTTTCTGAGTGTGCTGACAAGGTCGGTCTTGGTTGCACGTTTCGGCACAAGTACGACCCAAGGGAAACATCAGTTTTCCTTGGCAATGGTGAGGTAAAACGGGATGGTACAAGTCCGTGGGAGGCAAGACTTTGCACTTGATCAGTCCTTCGTATTGACGAATGTTGTCCATGTCGATGTGTTCCGTCAGCAATTGCGAGTGCCCTGCAGGAAAGTGACAATATTTGCACACGTACGGATACAGCAAACACACGTCCAAGTATTTAATTTCTTCTCCTTTCTCCTCGTCGGCTTGGTACAGCAAACAGGTAGCATTCGTTCGTCCTCCGTACAAACTGTCCCGTGGGCTCATTGGGTCCACCAGCTTATAACTTTCCACGATGCGTTTAAACTTGGGATCGGTTTTCAATCGGTGATCGTACTCGTGTTCCCACATTTCCACCACTTGGTATCCTTGCTCTTCTAACTTCAGTCGCCGCTGACAAGTGGCCTGGTAGAAGTCTTCCATGGTCCGTTGTAAAAACTGATTTTTAGTGTCACGTTGAGAGTAGCAGATAGGACATCCGTGAAATAAGCACCCGTTAAACTCATACACGATTTGGGGTTTTTCTAAGTCTCAGCCATCGACTGAATACCTTCCGATGGTCTTTTCGCCTCCTCCGTTGCGGGCGTGTTGGATCCATTTGTCTTCCTTGTCGCACAAGTAATGTAGCCAGCGTAGGGCTTTGACCGAATATTGACGTTCGACAAAATTGGTCGTTTGAGGACTGATGACAGCCAAGGTGTTTTCGGCATGAATCGTTGACGGTACACTAAGGAACACGCTTTGGCAATGGTGCAGGCTTCTTTCAAAGGGTCGATCCGTCCGTGCTCCATGAACAGTTCTCGAAATTTGCCACAGCAACGCCGTAAAATGTCCACGTCGGAACGACAATATTTTAACATTTCTTCCTGAAAGTCGAAAGGGTCCGAAGCGTGAGTGTGGTACCATGCGTAGAAAGCTTCTCGTTGTTCGGTACGCATGTTGTCGGGGTCGTAGTAGTGAGCCTCAGGCAAATGGGTTAGAATAGCATGTTGATTGGCTTCGGTATTGAAAAAGTGTGGAAAATAGCCTTTGGCCATTTCTGTCATTCCAAACGTTTTAGGCATGCGACTCAAAGGCATGGCCAAGTAACTCATCGAATCTTTAAACTGTACTTGTCACACTTGCATGGAAATGATTTTGGCTCCGTTCAAAGTTACTTTCGGACGTTCGGTACTTTGTTCCGTATAGTATCTGAGAAGAAATTGTCCATCGTATCCCGAGAAATTATGAGCCATCACCGTGGCATAGCGATGATAATCTCCGTAACGTTCGATGTCCACTTGGCTCCAAGTCTCGTCGATAGGGTCTAAGATCCATTGGGCGAAATCGGATAACGTGTTTGGTCCCCGAAAGATTTTTTCACGTCCTCCAGGAATCTTGCTACAATGAGGGCAATGAGTAAAGATAGGTTCTTGGATGCACTTCTCGCACGCTCGGTGAGCCACGCAGAAATTAGGAATGTGAATGACAGTCTCTTGCATGCATTCAAAATCGAAAAGATGAAATTCCCTTTTTTCTTTTCATTATCTTCTTCTTCTTCTTCATGTGTGGAATGGTGTTTTTGAATGTAGCATTCGTGTTCCAAGTCCGCGATTTGGCGACAAATGTGACATCGTTTCTTTCCTGCACATACGTGAGCCTTGGCACCATATGCCTTGTCCACAAGTTGGGCACAATTTCAGGAGTTGACAAGCACATTTCTTCTGTGAACCTTGCGTCTTTAGATGTTGTTGGTAACAGGTTGGACTGACAAACGTGCGCTGACAAACTGGGCAATGCACTCGTTCTTGTCCTTCGTCCAGACAGGGTTTAGAGGCTAAACATCCCTCACATTTCGATCCACAATGCTTGTGTTGCTCTCGATTGTTATAGCCATAGTCACATTTCTCACAGTAATAACAGTATAACAGGAATCCGGTGATACTGGTGATGGCATCAAAATGTTCATCGTGATGATAGACGTGAATGTATTTTCCGTCTTTGAAATCTTTGCCTCGAAACAACAGAGGTCCACGCACTTCTTGAGGGTGAACTTTCAAGGTGTAGCGAGGAGCCAAGACGTCTTGCAATTTTTGCATTTCAGAAATGCCACAAGCGGTGTCGTTGGATATCCCAGCTTGCTGTAACAGGAGTTCTGCTTCTCTTCGTTGTTTGGCTCGGCTAGATTTTTGAATAGTTTGCCAGGCTCTTTTCCATTCTGCCGTGTCGTTCTTGTCGGCATACGTTCGTCCCACCACGATGGCACGGGCTAAACACATCTTGTCTTGAGGGTTGTTAATTTGAACGAGGCTCCTTTTGGTGCTGCGAAGGTTGTCTACCAAGATCGCCTTTTTGCGTCCTGTCCCTTGAGGAAGAGACACGTGGGTCATGAACAGTGTCGCTTTTCCATCGGTGATGTGAAACTTGTCTTTGGATTGTTGCACGTGTTGAATCTTGTCCATGACTTTGGAAGGTGTCAATTCTGCCGGGCTGCTAAACTCGATCCAAACGGGGGACTTCAAACTGTCGTGATGAATGGAAAGTCTCAAGCGATCGTCTTCTTTGGCTTCACATTTCTGTTTCAGTGTGGTTAACAAAGAATCCCACACATCGGTGATGAACCCTTCCGCTTTCTCCAACGGTACGTCGGACTTGAAATCTTTAAACTTCACTGTGTACGTGTAAGCTGTAGTTCTAAATTTTCTAGAGGAGCGTTTGTCGGTCTCTCGAATGTGAAAGTACTTTTCAGGGTTTACTGGTGGTGATGGACTTTGACTTGGTGTAGACTCTCTGGGTCTGGATTCTGGCTCACTCATCTCATCTTCAAAATCGCTGGCATGAATTTGAGCCAAGACTTCAGCTACTATGCGAGGCGATAAATCACGTTTCTGCCTCTTACTTTCTTCTCCTTTCTTTACGAAATGATGCGATCGTTTCATCTTGACTGCAAAAAGTCAAATGACTACATTTGAAACGCCATAGACCCCTATATATCCATGTCAGACCAGTGTATATATAAAGGGCTGGTGCCTTCCTCTCAGTATTCATTTCACTCTCAAGCCGACCAGCACGATGGAAGAACCCACACAAATCGAACTTCTGATTAGAGCTTTGCGAGGTGTCATAAGAAAGTTTTCTTCAGACAAGCCGACGGACTACTCTCCCTCCTTTCGAGATAAAAGTCAAGATACTTGCTATATCTGTCAGAAGAAAGGGCATTGGGCTACAGAATGTCCAGATCGTCAAAAAAGCAAGACCAGTGTCAGAAGAGACAAAAGTCAGGATACCTGTTATCATTGTCAAGAGAAAGGACATTGGTCTTCAGATTGCCCTAAGAAACAACAGGAGCAGGAGGAGGAAGAAGAAGAAGAGGTGCCCTCGGCAAAGGAAGAACCCCGACACGTTCAGAAAGAGAAGAAACGAAGACGAGAAAAAAGTGAGGAAGAAGAGGAGGAAAAACTTGTGAAAGTGAAGAAAATCAGAAAACAGAGAGAGTGAAAGAAGAAAAAAGACACAGAAGAAGTCTATGAACTTTTTAAAAGTGTTGTGTTATGTTGTGTTGTGACATTGAATTGTAAATATTTGTACCAGAATAGACCAGACTGAAAAAACGTAAGTGTCTCTTGGTTTTGATTGTTTAGAATAATAAGGACCTACACTCATACACTCACAGCACGTACATCATAGGATTAAACAAGGGATTTTGAGTTTTAATTAATTTTGGCAAAATGAATAGTCTCTCTTTTCGAAAGAAGTGAGTGGCCCTGAAAAGGACCATTGGGTGTTTGTTTTTTTTTTTCCTTAGAACAAACTCAGGAACGAGAAGCAATCAGCTTTAACTGCCTTAAGCCTTTGCCGCGTCCAAGGCCTACTTCTGGACTTGCTCCTGTGAATGATTTGGTAGAAATCACTAGGGGTGGTATCTCCGGTGTAGTAACAGGGTTCGACTGTTTCGCTCGGGAAGGTCTTTTTCTCTTGGGTCGTAATAAAGAGGTCTGATACATTTGTTTCAGACTTCTTAACTCGGCCAAAATGTCCAAGAGTACCGTTACCGTTTGAGGTTCACTGTTCTCCTTCTCTCCTAGACCTTGTTTCTTCTCTACTGCTTCTTCCTGTCGTTTCGTTCTTGCCTCCTCTTCTCGCTGTTGCTGTTCAGGAGAAATGCTTGTTCTGCCTCTTTCTGCTGCTGTAAAAATTTCTCCAATTCTTCTTTCTGTCTGTTAAAATCCTCGACGTGTGGTAAAGAAGGAGAAGGTGGCGAAGGTACTGGTACTGGAACAAATTCTTGCGAAGAGAAAATCTACTAAATCCCAGTTTAAATCGACCTCTTCTGGAAGTAGCGCTGTGTTAACTTTGGTAGCCACTGCTATGCGATCGCTTTTCGTCTCCAGAGCCGGTGCACCCCAATTCATCGTCTTCTTAGTTTCCGTTATTGGTGTGATACCTCTCAGATTAATATCATTTGAGGAACCCCCTAGTGCCAAAAATCAATGGTTTTTATGTATTCATGTTTTCCCCATAGTATATAGATGTTGTTTCGTATTTATTTATTTTTTAAAAGTTCCATTTTTATAATTTTGATTATAGGGTTTGTACACCTTCCTATTCTAGTGTTTAAAAAGGCTCCTCTACCCTGGCTGGTTTTGGAGTTTATTTATCGAAAATGATCCTTCCCTGGGATCAGTATTGTCCCATGTTTGCTATGTGTTGGTGTTAGTTGTATTGTACGATATCTTGTGTTTATGTTAGGACTGGCAATATAGGTCATATACTTCGAGTTGTTATTTATTTTTATTTGCCCATTTTGACTCGAGAGACTCGATTTGGACTTACCGTATCTCTCGGTCTGTTAGGGCCTTTGATAATTTAGTGTATGATGAAAGAAGTGCATAGATAGTTAAGAAAGTGATAGATAAGATTGTAAAGTGCATACATGTATTTTATTGTGTTAATTCTGTAAGTGTATGAAACGCATTTTTGTTTCCGTAATGTTCTTGTATAGCTGCCTTTTGGTGAGATCCGGTGCGAGCCGTACTACCTCACGTTAGTCACGTAGCATTGGCCTCGCACCATTGGATCTCACCACGTGTAAGACAGTTCATTTGTTTTGTGTTTGTGTTTCTGTATATACAGGACACAGAATTTCACAGGTTTGCTCAAAAGTTTCCAAATATTGGTTAGTTATTATAGTCTATTTTTGTTTTCATAATATTGTTAATATAAAGGGTTATGTCATTGTAAATTTCCTTATCATTTATATCATTAGTATATAATAAATTTTTATCATCTAATTTATCATATTTAATTTGAATTTTATTTCTTATTGTTTGTCTCTCCGACTCATTTTTGGAGCAATATAGTATTAGATGTTTTTTTGAATCCTGAAATTTTCCACATAGTCTACATCTTGGTATAATAGTTAATATATGCCTAATAAAGGTCATTTCACCTGTCAGCCATTTGTCGTGCAAGTATAGGAAGAGCCTACCTTGTATGGAGGCAGATCCTATACTTGCCCAGTTTTTCCAAATGGCCGACCAGTTTAAATGGGGATGTAAAAATTCAATTTCTTGTTTATCTTGTGTTATTATTTCGTTTAAAATTTTATATATATTATTTTTCTTATTCCAAATTGTTGAATTATTCCTATAAGAATATATTAGTTCCTTGATTCTTCAACAAGATCCTGGAGGTTGTAAAAGTTTGATTAACTTATTATTTTTTATAAATGTCATTATTGAAACGACATGTATATCCATATATATATATATATATATATATATATATATATATATATATATATATATATATATATATATATATATATATATATATATATTGCTTCCCGAGGAAGCTTAGGTGTACTATTTAAATTTTTAAACCTATTCAAAATTATCGATTTTTGGTAAATACTCAAATTTGGTAGAGCTAGACCGCCTCTTTCTTTTGGTCTGCAAATAATTTTTTTTCTTTAAATAGTGAATTGTGTCATTCCAAATAAAGTTCAATATTTTCCGCTCAATGTTTCCAACCATAGCTTCAGTTAAGTGAACCGAATTCAGTGTATGATTCAATTGACTATACATGAAAGTTTTAGCAACTTGTATTCGGTCTATCAGGTTTAACCTTGTATCCGTCCATGTTTCAATCTGTTCGTTAATCCTGAGTATTAACTCACGATAGTTTTTGTTAGTAGAGTTCTTTCCGAAAAAGATTCCTAGTGCTTCAACATGATCTTTAATTAGGTTTGGAGAGAGACCTGGGTGATTTCCTCTCCAGTTTCCTATTAGTAAGATTTCTGTTTTATCATGATTTACTATTGACCCAGAGGCTTTTCCAAATTGTGTAAATTCATCTTCCAAGTGTCTAAAAGAATATTCATCTCTGGTGAAGTTTGTGCAGTCATCTGCATGCAGTATAGTTTTAAATTCGTGCGTCATATTAGGTATTTTAATTCCTTGAATGTTAGTGTTATGATTAATGTTTATATTCAAGGATTCAATTGCTATTACGTATTGTATCATAGAAAGAGGACAACCTTGCCTTACTGAACGGTTAATTTTAATTTCATTTGTTATAGCTCCATTAATACATATTTTAGAAGTTATATTTTTATACATTGATTTTATCCGGTTTATAATATTGGGACCAAAGCCGAATTTTACTAATGTTTTAAAAATAAATTCATGTTCTATTCGATCAAAGGCTTTTTCTTGATCGAATAGAAGCATGACTCCTTTCTCATCTTTTATTTTTTATTGAGAGTAAATTATTTGTTATTTTTCTTCCTAAGCCCCCACAACTTTGGTTTAAGTCAATTATATTATTAAACAATTTTTTATTCTATTCGTAATCATTTTGCTTAGTATTTTGTAATCAGTATTTAGGAGTGTAATAGGTCTCCAGTTTTTGATCTCCTCTCTATCTCCATTCCCTTTATATATTAATGTTATAATGCCCTCCCTTAAACTTTTAGACATTTCTCCCTTAAATAATATGTTGTTATATAATAATTCTAAGATGTCGACTAAATCGTTCTGAAATTTTTGGTAAAAATCAGAGGTAATCCCATCTGATCCTGGCGATTTCCCTTTTCTAGGCTTTTAATGGCATTTAAAATTTCATTTGATGTAATAAAATTTTCACAGTTCTTATTATCATTAAGTGATATTTGCTTATATCTAGTTTTTCCTAAAAAGTCATTTGTAGCAATAGCATCAATATTTTCAGATTTATATATTTTGGTATAGTAGTCCCTTATACTTTCTAAGATGTTCTTTTTGTCTTTAAAAAGTATATTATTATACCCTATTGAAAATATTTTTTATTTTCTCACTTCTTAAATTCTAGTCTTCTATATATACCTCTCCCTTTCTTATATAAGTTGTCGAATTTTCTCGCCCTTATTTTGATCCCTTGTGACGTTTCCCTTTCCAGATTAGTCCACTGTTGAGTTATTACGTCATCTGATTCATTTGGGGTATTATTTTTAGTTGGCAGTTCTAAATAATTTTGTTGCATCCACTGTTTTCGCAGTTTTTTAGTCTTACTATAATATTTACTTAGACGTTTGATTTCTTCTTTGAATTTTTCCCACTCTTCCCCTATATCGCCTATAGTTTCTCTAAATTTACCTAGGTAGTTTTGCACGATTTTCACGTATTCTTTGTCTGCTAAGTGAGTATTATTTAGCTTCCATATTCCCTGACCCCACTTACAATTGTTGGTTATTATTATTTTGAGTGTTACTGATTTATGGTCACCAAGTTGATTGTCTTGTATCGAGCATGTTTTCGCTGCAGTGATATAGTTCGCTGATATATAGAAGGTATCAAGTCTACTGCCTTTATTTCCCCTATATAGATATGTATATTCTCTTTTATTCCCATTTAACCATATATATGTATCTTCCAAATTGTTTGTTTTAGTAAATAGTCTTATCTATTTATGCAGATTTTTATCGTTTTCGGTGAGTCCTTCGCTCTTATCTAAATCTGATGCTAACCAGTTAAAATCTCCTATAATGCAAGGATTTACAATATAGTTTTGAACGTATCAGTTTGCATTAATTATAAAATCTTTTTTTTCTTTTCTTTTATTTATTTATTTTTTTTCGATTCCTCCCGTTGGTACATATATATTAAAAATATTCCAGTTGTTTAGTTTAATGTGCACTAATCGTCCCTCTAGTTCTTTAGGGGTCTTTAAACTTTCAAAGTTTAGGCCTTTGGCGGAACGCCTGACGATTGTAGCCACCCCTGATTTCCTTTATGTTGGGTGGTTACTGATGAGAACTAGAGCGTCTAGCTCTTCTTCCAGTTTCTTCACCAAATGATCAAGCGTCCCGTGCGTTTCTTGCAAAAGTATGATATCGTAATTTTTTGCTAATATTATAATTTTATCAATTTTATTTGTAATTCCATTTAAATTCACAGTCAGGAAATGTAGGTTTAATCCCTCCATTCTTGACTATGTAATTATCATAATAAGTAATTTTGAACATGTTTATTTATTTTAGTCAAAATACTATTAGTGAGCAGTTCTTTTGGCTCTATATTATGCCAGACTAATTGCTTTTCTCTGACTTTCTCTTGTCCATGAGACTGCACGTCTTCTTTGTTCCGAGTCCGATTTTTCATTTCTTGTCTCTTTGATCAGTTCTGTTATATCAGATTCCGTTGGTGTTCCTGGAGCTGAGGCTGATCGTTTCCTTTTTATGGACAATATAGGCGTCGAAGTCTTAATTTCTTCCGTTTCCTTTCTCTGTGTTTGGGTTGGTGATTCAAGGTTTATAGTTACCTCGATTATTTTGTTGTCTTGCGAATTGTGCGAATCTGAGTTCTCTAGCTGTTTTTTGCTTTCAAAGCTCGGTTCTTCTAGCACAAAAAGGGAGCTGTCTCTTTCTCTATCAGTTTCATTTCCTTTTGTTTTTGTATCTTTCTTGCCCTCGCTCTTGCCTTTCTTTTTTCTACTGAGCTATTCTGGCTGCCATTTTTTCATTTTTCGCTTTCGTTCGTATTATTTTCTGGGTTTATGGGCTGGTCACCAAGACAATGGGAGATGTTTACTTCCGTTTTTTCCAGTTTATCGTCTACTGGCTCTGGTATTTCTTCCATCATTTGCTCAGTATTTGTGTCCACTTTGTCCTTTGATACCACTTCCGCATACGATCTTGGAGGGTTGTTTTGTTGACTGGTGGGGTCGTTTAGGTTGGGGCATTCTCTAGCTAAATGTCCTAGATCATTGCACCTGTAGCAAGGTCTATGTAGTTGGCATCCACAAAACCAGGATTTTATCAGGAAACCCAGAACGTAGAAATGAGCGGGTATCTTCCTAGCATCTTGCTCGCTTAGTGTAATTTCTCTCACCCCCGTGAGAACTTTTGGGAAACCTCAGAATGTTGCCATGTGGGATCTTACTGTTTTGACTCCAAATTTTTCTCTACTTTGGCCACTAGTTCTTCCAGTGGAATCTCCATGGGAAGCCCGGAAAAATGGATGTCAGTGGCCATCTCTCCTAGCCTCTTCATAAGGGGGGGGGGAGCATAAATTCTTACCGCTTTCCCTCTTATTTCCATGCATTGGTCATTCCTGTATAGTGGTTTGTTCCCTTTCGCAAAGAGGAAATACAAACCTTTTCCTCCATTTTGCAATCCTTGTATTTCATCAGTTTTGATACCTTTGGACACTAGGTACTGCAAAATCTCTGCAGGCCTAGGCCTCTCAGATTCTGCAAAGTTAGATAGGTCCAAGACCTGACATCCCGGAGCTCTGTGAGCAAGAAGGGCTCGCCTTCGTTCAGTAACCTGGATCTCTGTAGGGAAGTAGGCTTGTATCTTCTTTCCCTGTTGTCTGTTCTGCATCATACTTGCCATACTTTGGATAGAACTGCTCACTATTTAAGTTAGGCAAAAGTGCTCTAGATACAGAATACCACTATTTGAAATTAATCAAAATACGTATACTGTTTATAGTTTTAACAGTAGACTACAAAGATTTAAACACTATCAAAAATAAGATAGGTACAAAAGAATTTTCTATACCTGTGAAATTCCTTACGTCCTTGAAGAATATTCCAAAAGAATACTGTATTGAACTGAACTGAACTGTACTCACTGTACAGTCAAACAACCTTTGCTCCCCGTCGCTTGCTTGGGCGGCATTGTTGTACTGAAAAAGTCCGTCATGTTTCAAAAACAATGTTGCATCGATTCACTGCGCACAGACGCTAGCGCACCTATATAGGGAATGTGACGTCAGAGGTAGCTCTCTTCGGATTGGAAGACAGACTCCGCGAAGTGACTGAATTTTGTAACGCGTGTTGGGATTGTTGAACAATTTCAATCCGTTTCGATCCGGTCTTCCACTATAAATAAACGCGGTTCACTTCATTCCCTTCACCTGTTCCTCGTCACAAAGATGTGGACCAACGTTGAATCGTCTACTTTCGCATCGTCGTTGTTTTTCTGTACAGACTTACCCATGTATGTGAGATCATCATGGAGAATCGTTAGAATCACCGAGACAAGCGTTTGGAAAAGAAGGACCTATGTGGAAAGACAAGGTTGTCTGAAGCGAGTCCTCATTTATGTACCAGAGTTTAGACAAAGTTTGAGGAAGAGAAGAAACCCTATGCGATGCCCTCTATGTTAACGGAATGGTGTTAACACAACAAACAACGGCCCTTTTCAGGGCTACTTTCATATGTCTCGAAAAGATATTTATTAAAAAATTTGCCTATATATGTGTTATCTATATCTATATGTTGTCTATGTCTCTTTCTCTCTATTGTATTTGTCCCTCCCTAGAGTGGTAGCCACGCGTATTCAGGTCAGCCACTTGCAACATTGTTACAAGTGTCCAGTACCGTCACGTCACCCTACCTGTTCCATTTCGCTTGTCGCTCAACAGACCCACTATTTTTGACGCTATACACACCCAATATTTTTTGACGCTAAACAAGCCAAATTTTCCCCATGTTAAATTCCCCTTGACTCCAAAGTGCTGCGACACTTTTTAACATTAAGTCCCCTTGACGCTAAAGTGCCCCCATTAACTACTAACAATTTGGATCAATAATTCACGATTGAAATTAATTTGCGTATTAACTCATTTTATATAGCATTTAATATTTCTTTTTAGGATAAAATGTTAAAAATGGGTCCTTTTCGCGAAAAGGATTTACAGTCTGCGAAAAAGACCCAGTACGTTTTTGCTAACAGTTTCAAGGAATATTTATATTTCAGGAATGAAATTAATATGTGTATTTACTGAGTCACTATTGTATACAGATATATTTCTTTTAATCCAATATTATAGTAACCTCAAAAATTGTTTATCACGAAACAGACACGAACTCAGTGTTCTGTTGTTTGCAGATTTTCCTGGTAACATTATAAATTATTTAGATAATACTAAAAATGAAGATTCGCGGGTGGGGGTGGATATGCATTTGACGCAAAATAAATGGACTTTAAAGCTAAATTTAAAGTTATCCTGGTCATTTTTCAGATTTATTGTAAGTTGTATTTAAATAATAGTCTTATTTTGTCATCCTGAAAATCATGCATTTCATTGGCAAGAAATTATATTTATATTTTTTAAGTGCCTCGCACATAGCTATAGAGTATTTTGATAATAACTTACTGATAATGATATATCAACCCATATTGTTATGCATTAATATAATTCGGGTCATGGGTTACCGCATTGTATTTAGAATCATTTTTACAATAAAGTGTGTTATAGCGAGGGGGAGCTATATATCTACTAAGCATGTATGTACACAAAGTTAGTTGATATACTGCAGCAGTTTAGATCAGTTAATATATGTACACGCTAGTTCATGCAAATAAAGGCCGGGGGTGGTGGGGGTGGGGTGGGTGGGGGTGGTGGTGTTTCCACACAAATTTCCCACACTGAGAAGATAGCTGCAGTACTGCCATGTAGATTCTAAGTACTGGTATAATTATTTTTCTTGCTTGACGAATGTATCGTAACTAAACTTTAGTGTTCAAATACTGTAGTATAGTTATATGTATTGTTCAAAAGGGTTGCTTTTGAATATATAACTAACAAATGTGAAAATTTATGTTTTTAATTGATGATATAAAGGTGAATAAGTGCAATTTTAGAGTGGGAGGGTGGTGGATGGCCAAAGGCTAAATTAAATTTTGAACTAGCTATTGCCCGTTCTTGGACGGGAGTGAAAACTTTTCAAGATTTTTGTTTTAAAAGTATTAAAAAAAAAAAAAAAACAATTAGGGTGAGCGACTTTAAAACAGGTTTGAACATAAAAATATAAACACAAAAGAAGGATTTTACAAAACTGGGATGCCGACGCGAATTTCAAACTCGCGACTCTTGTTTGGCAGCCGGGACACAGAGGCGTAGCGAGGGTGTGGCAAGACATCGCAAGTGCCGTGAGCGCCACTTGAAGGGGGGGGGGGAGGGGCAAAATCGGTGAGCAAAACATAGTTTTTTATGCTTTCAAAGCTTTGATAGGGGCGCAATTTTAGTTCTTGCCGTGGGCGCCACTTTGATAGGGGCGCAATTTTAGTTCTTGCCGTGGGCGCCATATGTCTTCGCTACGCCTCTGGGGACACACACACACACGGGCCTTTATATATAAAGATTCAAGAAAATTAATTTCTTATATCCTACATGCGATTATCCTGAGTATAGTGGAAATGGCTTATCCTATAGTTATGCTATGGCGTGTATTTGCCTAAATTGTCGAGCTGCTATAATGATTTGTCTTGCTTGGATACGTGGCTTCATTTCTTGTATGCGTAGATGCTTGCTTATACTTCAGTACGTTTCTTGATAAACATTGCTTTTCACTGTTCTTTTTAAGCTTGAAAATTGGAGTATTTGGAACTGTATTCCATCAACCCCAGTCAAGCCATTTTAAAGATTTAATTCACTTAAATTGATTGCATCATAACCAGATTCAAGCGGAGAAGAACTGCCATGTAAAATTATTTAATACACACATTATTTTCATTCGCGAAATATAAATATTAATTGCAACTGTTAGTAAAAACGTGCTGGGTCCTTTTCGCAGACGGTAAGTCCTCTTCGCGATAACAACTTATTATTAACACTTTCTATTAAAAAGAAATATTACATGTTATGTAAAATGAGTTAATACACAGATTAAACATGTACTGGGTCCATTTCGCAGACGGTAAGTCCTTTTCGCGAAAAAGGACGCCTTGAGCGAAAAGGACAGATTTTTAACACTATGTTAAAAAGAGATACATTAAATGATGTGTGAAATAAGTTACTACATAAAATAATTTCATTTGTGAAATAGAAATATTGATTGAAGCTGTTAGTAAAAAGTCATCCTCGGTCCTTTTCGCAGACGGCAAGTCCTTTTCGCGAAAAGGAGTCCTTTTCGCACTTGATATCCACCGCGTACCCGACCCCAGCTATTTGTTAGTCTGGTTCCATGCTGCCTATACTCCCTGAGTTGCACTCCTCGTAGAGCGCAGTGCAACGCATGAAACATAGGAGCCGGGAACCAGGCTAAAGACTGTTTACATCACCGTGGCACAGGGAGGAAAATTCTTGCGACTGTTTAAGTAGAAAATAAAGATAACAAAACGGAACATGATTGTTTAAAATTTCTTGTTAAAATATATCCAAATGATTATTAAATATATAGTCCGCATGTTAGAAAGAGACCGAATCTTCGTTTTGTAAAAAAAAATATATGCTTAAATTATCACCTTTAAGTTCAATGCATCAATACTTTCTTGTAATGAAAACATAAAGCAGGAAAATACTGTAAATTAATTAGCTTTCTGTATAAAATTGAACGTATATAATTACTGTTATACTGATGATATTTGCTTGGAAGTAGAGTGTGCGATTTTAATACGTAAGGTATATGAAAAGAGGGCACTTACTGGTCTAAAAACCTGTTCTGTTAGAGAAGTAAGGAAAATCCCAATACCTGTGACTGCAGTTTAAATGCATTAACAAGCCCCATACAAAATGTTTGAAAAATTCAGAGTCAAAGAGTAAATCACCATATAAGCAATGCAAAGAGACAGATGACACAGCTACTGCAAAGTATATATCTAAGCATATCCCCGGTTACGTACGTGATGAGATTTTCAGAGGGTTGTACAATATCTTTAATAATACGTTAAATGCCTAATTCATTTTGTTTTAAGTGTACATTATAAAAATTGAAGAGCATATGAAACTAAAAAGGGGATATGTAATAAATATAAAACCAAATAAGTGCATTTTTCCCAATCGGGGATAGGTAGTACCATACGTCTGGGCCTGACGGTCTCGATATTTTCTACACCGTATCAGACTCGTTCTTTCCGCCTACTCGGAACAATACACATACAGGTACGAAGTTTTGTCTATATCTTTAGGGTACCCGGGTAACTTCTTCGTGTCACTCGTATACTGGTCATGTATTGTTCATCTTTGACAACCTTTAATGGAATCTCTTCCTTGACATGTCAAAGACACTTATGATTTCATGAGCGAATTGAAATCTCTTCCAAACGATCATCAGACAAATTTTCCTTGTTACACTTGATGCTACTTCTGTCTACACATATATACCACGTAATGGTATTGAGGCTTGTCAATACTATCTTAATAAAGACGAAAATAAACGTAGACTATCCAAATGTGATTTAATGGAACTTGTGTTTGAAAATAACTTTCTTTTTTTAATTTGGTGGCTCGAACTTTATTTAAAAGGCATGTACAGCAGTGAGTAGTCCTATGGTTCCTTTTTATGAATCGTTAATCATGGGGAAAAGAGACAACGACTTCTCGGGTAAATGCCTTTTCAAACCTATTGTGTGGCTAAGATTTCTAGACAACATTTTATGATCTGGAATCGTTCATTAGAAGACCTCTGCTATTTCATAGACTGTTTAAATACCTTTCACCGTACAATTAAATGTACGTTCGACGTGTCTAAAAAATAAAGTATCATATTTGGATGTAGATATTGCTAAAAAAATAAGACGGTAATGATATCACTGCAATGGTACATTTTAAAAACACAGATGTTCATCAGTATTGTTATGTATATGTAATTAAATTATTTGTGTGTTAGTTTTAAATTTCTTTTGATTTTATTTTTGTTTCATTACATTTTATTGTAATGATAATTTTTTTAAAACTGGATTTGACATTTTCCCCAGTAAATTCAGTTCAGTTCCTTTAGCCTGATTAGAACGCAAGATGATTGCTACATTGTACTTTTAGCTGACCTAGTTCTTGATCATTATTCAGATTTCGTAAACAGTGAGTGAAAATCATTGGTCGTAATCAAGGTCATTCTTAGCTTGCGTCAGCTCTGTTGTAAACAACCTTTTTCTTATTATTGAATCTTATAGTAAGATTCGTTCAGTACAATCGAACCTGTAAATAGCCTACGTGCTAATTGCCATATTATTTTACTGCGCTGTTCGAAATGAGTGACCACGTGACCCATCACGCGGGTCTGAAATTGCGCTCTTAGTTGGGTTTAATACTGAGATTTCAGTGTTTTTGAGTCAGTTGTAAATCATACCTTCAGGCTGAAAGGTATTCCTGTTGTTGCCATTTGAATTGAGTTTTTTTTATTTAAAATAATTTATTTTCCTGGAGACTTTGCTTGTATTCGTCGAAATTCTTGGACAAAGACATTTACTAAAAATTATTCGGAATTCTAAAGCCGGAATTAGATTCTTGGTGACTCAACAAGGAACTGTTGACACATCAGCACAAAACTGGTCATAGAGGACGTCATCGCCTTCCATCTTGGAACTTCATCGAGATTCGAACTTGGATTAAATTAGAACTTTTTAGTGATAGGACTTATATTTTTAAATTCTAGGATTAATTTTTGGATTATATTCACAAACCGTAAGTCCTTTTTCATATTTTTACCTTGTTGTCTAGGGAAATAAATTATTTTGTTAAGTTTACAAAGCTTGTTGGCTTCACTCTTTTCTTTGTTACTTTGTACGTGCCCAGCCACGTAACAGTATGTTGAATACAAGTCAATGTCTTCTATACGATATAGCCAGAAAATCCAGGGCCCAGTTTAAATGTGCCTTAGGATTATGTAGCATGGAAGAAACTAAATATAGAGCTACCTCATATGCCAAGGAGTTGAGCAGAAAAGATGTTAAATCGTTTTGCAAAGATGTTTCCTTGGAGTTGAAAACACACGCTCCTCTAGCAAATTCCGTGGGTAACGTGACAGGACATCAAGAAATTTCTGTAATGTGGCAAAGACATTTTGAAATATTGTAATAAGCCAAAGCGGTCTCTTTACGGAGCGAATTCGACCCTGCCGTGAATCCTGCTATAAGTCACTTGTTTTCTCCTTATTTCCAAGGACTTCTCGACAACAATCATTGTCTGCTGAAAATTCCAACGCGTCCAGACTATAATAATTTTTCTCTAATCAATGCATGACCACAAATATCACAAATAAACATTTACATCACAACTTCATAATTGCATGCCAACCTCGCAACTGTATGGTTTCTCCTTATTACATTTCCTTAACGTAGCACCAGTATTTCACGCGTGAAAATATACAACTCAAACAGCAGATACAAGGAATATTTTTTTCTACTTTACCCTAAGTCAGTCAAATCATGATTTTAAGCCTCATTTTGCCTGTAACTCTACACTATATTTACCATCACAGCAACAATAAAAGGCGTCTCCAGATAATGGAACACTCCCTTCTCAATTATTCCATTGTACAATCGATCAGTCCCTATCACAAATACTTCACATGGAGACACAGTCAATCCCCACAATTATATTTTAATAGGACACTTATGCGGCTCTGACCTGATCTCTCTACGAAATGAAACTATGCGATCATGAAATCTCATCAACATTGCACTCTTTGACGTTTGCCCCTAGCAGTTGGCTAATTATTCGGGCTGAGGACTATTTCCCCAACACCGACTTCCCATAATCAAACAAGTAATCACGAAAATCTAATAAATACTTAAAAGAGAAAGGTATATACAAAGGGTGCATACCCCAAATTTATTACAATACTTGATTTCGTTAAAGGTGAAACCCACAAAAGTGGTGTATTGGCTGACTTAAATAATCATACTGTATATGGAGATATTGAGTTGTACATCTGCGGGAGATTAATAATACTATTTCTACGTCAAAAACCTGTCATTCACCGCTTGCTGATTCACTTCATGCGGAGCACCTTAAATATGCAAGTCAAAGGTTGCGTGTGGTATCTATAATTTGCTTCAATAGCATGTTGGTGCATCGCTTTATTCCTTCTGACCTCACTAGAGTAATTCTAATACAAATTATCAATTATCGACCAATTGCCAATGCCACATTAATATCTAAAGCTTTAGAGCTAATGTTTGCTTCGGAGATGTGAAATAGCCCTACAAGAAAATCAGTTTGGCTTTAGGTTACATCTTTTCGCTTCAGTGTTCGCCTTCAAGGAAGTCGTTAATTACAATGTCGATAACAGTAGTCCAGTTTATGTCTGTTTCTTATATGCTAAGAAGGTTTTTGACTTAATAAATCGATGGACCATATTCAGAAAGCTAATTGATTAAAACGTTTCATTGTATGTTGTGAGCTAGCTTTTTAATTGGTACGACAAACAACAATTTTGTGTAAAGTGGGGTCAGATAACTACTTATGTCTTTTCGTGTGCGGCAAGGGGATGTTCTATCCCCTTTTCTGTTTAATGCATATTTTGATGACCTTAAGCGTGATTTGAATAGGTCTTCTATTGGACGCAACATCGGCCGTTTACTTAATGAATAACTTCAGTTTTGCAGATGATATGCCTATACTTATCCCATATATAGGTGGATTACGAAAGCTATCAAGAATACGTGTGAGGTTTGCATGAGCAAACGATACTGAGTACAAGACAAAAAAAACAACTGTCGGTGTTTCAGATATCAAAATCTGAAAATGGTGTCCATACCTGAAGTTAGGCTTTGCGGAGAACATCTGCTGTTTGTCAATGTGTATGTGTAGCTAGGGCATGTCATTCGTTCTGATTTGTTTGATGATAGTGACATACACAGACAATATCGACCTCTTTATATATGAGTAAGGATTCTTTTAAGGTCGTTTAAAACATGTTCTTACACATGTGAAAGTTTTGCTTTTTAATTTATATTGTATGACTTTGTATTGTGCTTCTCTATTAACAAATTTTTCACGTTCTACAATGACGAGGTTAAATGTTTTAATGCCTTGAAAGAAGTATTTCACTTTGCTTGCTGACGTAATTCATCAATATTTGCTTCTTTGAGCAAATTGTTGTATTAATATTAGTTTGTTTGTGATTTTTGTGGCATATCTTGAGGGAAATTACTGGTTTTATTATCTATGGACTGAAGTCTGAAATAAAGTCATTATTATTAATATTCTTCGTGTCATGCAAAATCATGTGAAATGATATAGAAAAATTAATTCTGATCATAACATCTTTCAAACACCCTGGAGATAATTATGTCAACATTTTTAAAACAGAAATTATCCAAATTATAGTATTAATGCTGCCCTCGAAAAGGTATATTTCCTTACAGTTTGATTCACTAAAATGTAAAATCGTGGACACAGATGATCTTTCGTTTTTTTAGTATATTCCTAGTTTACCTAACATAAGTGAGATTGTCAACAAATATTGAGATCTTTTACAATCAAGCAGGCATACACGTGCTTATAAAAGAATTGAGAATCCCAAAGATTTAAGTGTTCTAAATTAATAAGAAAATTGTTAATGAAGGGTTCATCAACTAAATGTAACTCAACTGTTCGCACCGTTCTTGCGTTAATGAAAATACGTATTTCAGTAGCAGCAATAGCAAAGAAACCACCAGATTGCGTCAAGATATCAAATGTGCAACAGCTTTTGATAACCAGAACAAAATGTGCAATACAATATGTTGGACAAGCTCGTCAGCAAGTACTGAAATGCATGAACAAACAGATATGACATAAATAACTTTATAGTTCCATCTTTTTTATCTCATGTCGCCACACACTTTAATGATAGCATTATACTTTACACGATTTTTCATTGAAGCCAATAGATATAATTAATTCTGACATAAATTGGATTCACCGTCGAGATGCTTTCTATCCAAAAGGTTTGAATTCTAAAATTATATAAATGAAATACATTAACAAATTCATAATATTTCATATTTTCTCATTTCATATAATCAATACTTGACATAATGTCTAATTGCCTAGTCTATAACACTGGGCTTGACTTTTATAATTTATTAATTATATGTATAACGCTTACAACAATATAAATAAAAAAGTATTATACATTTAAAAATGTATCTTACATTCCAATGTTTGTTATTTATTTATGTCAATAATTGTACAAGAGGACATAATTCAATATTAATTATGTAATAGAACCTGTTTTAAAGGAAAACTATATATTGCATTGACTGTTTGGATACCGTCGACTTATAAACTTTTAGTATTTAATAAATAATAGCTGATATATATTTCAAGTGAAATAAAACTGTTTATCTCTTTTTCTTCCAATATGTTCCGCATAAAAAAACCAGCAAGTTATTTTGAACTATTGTATATCTGATATTAATACCGGCACGTCTTTTTACTCACAAACAATCAGATACACTCAAATATAATCAGATACACTTAAATATACACATTAAATATATCTTTGGAGGTACTTTATATATGTTGGCCAGTTTTTAATCATTAATTGATTAATGTAAACTTTATGCCGCCACTTTCTCTGTTGTTGACTCTTGACGTGATTTGCATACACTGGCTTCATGACTTTGAGCACATGAAACGGACTGGACATGATTTATGTCCGTACATATATATATATATATATATATATATATATATATATATATATATATATATATATATATATATATATATATACGGACGTACGAGAGAGAGAGAGAGAGAGAGAGAGAGAGAGAGAGAGAGAGAGAGAGAGAGAGAGAGAGAGAGTAATATGGAATGATAGATTTTTCATGAATCTTTCTTTTTTTTTCTTTTGGTCTGAAAACAAAAGAGCATTAGTTTATAATAATAATCAAAATTCATGAAATCTTTAATTTAGTTGAACAATATTGCATCTTATACAAGCTTTGATTGAGTTTCTTATTTTTTTCGATGAAGTGATGTTATGACATTATTAAAATAAAATATAAATATAAACAATAAAACAATAAAAATAGGTGTGAAATGGCTATTGATAAACATTAAGAATATATTAAACGTTAGCATGCAGACAAACAGAAAAGGTAATAAATAGTGAAATCAGTTAATACAGATTCAACTGCACGTTTGAACTATATTTCATTTCAGAATTACATCCATCGTCACACGACCAGTAAAACGCTGAAAATTACAGATTATTAATATATACTAATAATATAGAACTTAATGTTTGTTTAAATACACCAATAACACAATATAGATATATTGTTAATATTGAAATTAAATACACCAATAGCACAATACAGATATATTGTTAATATTGAAATTAAATACACCAATAACACAATATAGATATATTGTTAATATTGAAAATGAGGTATTTGAGTGTATCTGATAAATAAGACGCTTATATGATGGGATTGATTGTAAGATTGAAAGAGAAGTTAGTAACAAATAATAATAATAATAATGATAAATTACACCCACCCCCCGAAAAACAAACAAAAAAACGAATGGTTTCATGCATTCGCGAATTCACAGTCAATTCTGAGTTTAGAAATAGCCTAAAGTACGTCAGCTATCTGTAAACCAACTAGTTAATCTCCGCCTTTTTTCCACTGACATTTTTGGTTAAAAGTATTTGCATCAGTATTTGCGAATGGCTAAAAAAATATAACAAATATGGTATCGAGACAATTCGGCCCACAACAGACCGGAAAAAGGCAAACCGGCCTAACTTGAAAGACAATTCGGCCCAACTCAACAATACAACTGTGACAATAGTTTGAACAACTATTTTTTTCTTCAAAAATAAAACAAGTACATACTCCGTAATATATATATATATATTACAGGTGAAGCAGAAATGAACTCAATTTTGGACAAGGTCAAGTCCAACATACAATGTTACATTACAACAGCATGTAATGAAATAATTCTTTTTTAAAAAACTAACAAATAAACAATTAAATTAAATATACATAACAATGCATTCGGTTTTTTTATGGTTATATAGGTCTGCGCTTGACACACATTACTCAATAAACGAATTTGAAGGAAATATAAATTAAAAGATGTAAAAACAATTCCCATATCATGGGTATTAAGGGTCCTTGATTTTCTACTCTTGTCGCCGACTAATAAAATTACAGATCGTCTAATTGATGGTATTATTGTTACAAAGAAATTAAAAGGAGTATCCATTAAAAGGTAATCACAAGAAAGCTTTTTGAAGTCGGATTAGCGTGCTATAGGCCTATGCCCCACCCCTACTCTTGTCGCTAATTTTAACAAATACATCGTCTATATCTTATAAAGATAAGTGCAATCGAGTGTGTCTAATGTACAACAGTGTTACAACATGAATCCTAAAATTAAATATATTTCTTATAAAATCTCATGGACGGTGTTACCAATCTTAATTCTGAATTAAATCTCAAAATGGCCCGGACAAAGCAGACTCTGCAATAGAACTAGTAGCTGGAAAGAGAAATGAAGACTTAAGAGTCAGATTTTCACAATCAAGGATTTTAAAAAAATTACAAAATTACAAATCTACAAAGTGAGCTGAAATTGGAAAATTGAAAAACCGAGCAGCACAATTAGCGCGAGGAAAATGGCGTCCAACAAGGAACTCGCAGAACTTGAGAAATTTTTTCATTACAAGAAGGATAGAGACAGAGAATGGTGATTTTCTGGAGTGCAAGTATAAAGAAGGCACACAGGAAATTGATGTTTCAGAGATACCCATAGAAAAAAGAGCAAGCATGTCAGGTTTAATGGTAGCATTACAACTCAAGAATAAAGACTTCTGGATCTGACAGACTCACTGAATAGAGAAGGGTTTAAAGGATGGATACTACGGCCCAAGGGAAATAGGCCTATATTTCCGTTTGGGGAAATGGAAATTGGAGCGGGAAAAGTGTTGGTAAAAGAACCGGAACCAATACAAAGGAAAATTAAAAAGAAGTCAGCAGAGATACACCTATCAGATATACCAGTGGAGATCCCCCTGGAGGCAACAGTCAAAAGATTTGAAGAAAAACTTTAAAGGTGATCAATGCGAAAATGGATGTAATCCCTCTTACCAGCATAAAAAATGGGATAAGAATTCTTGAAATAGAAAAAAAGGAAGTATTCAAGATCAAACCAACATTCTTTTTACATGGTTTCTTGACCAAGTCTTGGTATAAAGGCTGTATTTACCACAGAAAATGCAACAGATGTGGGAATACAGGTCACACACCACATAACTGCCCAACAAACGAAGAAGAGGGGATGAAAGAAGCTTCTGGGAAGAAAAACAATCTAAACCAAAAACAACGGCATAAGCACCAACAAGGACTGAAAAACCAACCAGAGAAGAGAAAAAGTGAGACCAAATCAAACAGTAAGGAATCCAAGGAAGTATCAAGCTCTTCATTAAGACAACCAGATGTACAAGGATTGCATACGGTACAAGAAGCAATTACAGAGATCATAACAACAACAACAAACGGAGAAGATTTAAACAAAGCACCACCACCACCAACAACAATAACAGGGACATCACCGCAAGTGAGAGAGGAGGCTAACACGGCATCAAGAATGATAACACAGACAGTACCGGAAATTATAAAAGAACCAAGGCCAGAACCAAGGAAGAAAAAAAACAAAAAAAAAACAAAAAACAAAAACAAACGTGATGGTATCAATACCGCTAGAAGAAATGACTTAAGAAACAAGGACAGTACCACAAACGGAAAGGGAAAAATCAGAGAACCAAGCTATCTATGAAAGAGAAGAAGAAAAGAGACGGGAAAGATCCAGAAAGAGAGAAAAAAGAAGACGCAGAAGACAAGAGGATGAAGAGATGATGCAGAAATATCTACTTGATAATGATGAATATATAGAAAAATAATTGTATAAGAAAAATCATAGCACAGAAAAAAGACTTCAAAATATAGTAACACATATAGAAACAATAAAAATATAAAACTAAGCTTCGGCAACGTTACAAATAGGGCAGGAGGGCCTCCCGAAATGGTCTGAAAAGATCAACCAGGGAGAGTACCCTCCACAAAAAAGTGTTACCAAACTTAGAAAATGTATACGAATTTTGTAGAATACTGTACAAAATCTATTTGAATATGTGTAAATATTAAGTATTATTGTTTAATAAAACCAATTGGACCTGAAGACTTAAAATGAGCATGCCGTTGTGCTGGTGCATATAATTTTTACCATAAAAAAAAATAAATGCATAAAAATATGTTAATTAGAATGCGCAAGATGTGTCATTTTGTGTTTTCTCTCACATACATGTACATTACGGGTTATTAATATTTTTTTAAAGAATATTGTACAGAGCATCTACTTAATTTTTTTATTCCCTCCCCCCCCCTCCGTTTTAAAACTAGTGTCACAGATGCCTTGTTAAGTTAGGCAGAATTTGTCGTTCGAATTTGGCCGTATTGTCTTGGGCTGAATTGCATTCGTAACATTGAGGTCTATATGCGAGGCGAATGAACTCTCTCTCTCTCTCTCTCTCTCTCCACATTTCCTTTTTTTTAAGCCTGCCATGGTAAAGGCAGAGAATAATCATACGAGGGAGGTACCATGTTCCAGCAATTGATGTTATATAGTTTTTAGATGAGGAAATTAACCTCTATATCAAACTATTTGCAATTCATATTATGTAAGTTCAAGCTATATACTACAGTATCAAGTTCTCTTGGTGATAAATTAGAGGTATAGGTGATACAAGCACAAGAGAATAATTAAATCACACTAAGAAGTCCCTTCAAAATGGCGCTCCCCATAGTCACAGGTAACTAAACACCCATTTTATAGAGTTCGGGTGGTATGCTTTAGTTTTAGTTTAGTGAAGTGGAACCTCTGATATATATATATATATATATATATATATATATATATATATATATATATATATATATTTGCTCTGCCTTTTCGAACGGGGATCAGATGTCAGATATTTCGACGCACAGTCTCTGTTTGCTGGGTCTGTTGTTGTTGTTGTTGTTACAGGGTTTAACGCCAGTATTCAGC